>CM055955.1:6419053-6606896 GCA_029490685.1 Schizonepeta tenuifolia | reverse complement strand
TATCACACTTGCTTACTATCAGATTCTGCAATTTGCATTTACATTTACATTTGCATTTGCCTTCTCTTTTTCTTGATAATCTGATCGAAGAAGCTAGCTATTATTGCTTGAGCAGTGAGGAAAATCTGAGAGCAGCACTTAATTCGATGGGAGTGGGTAGCAGGCCCATTGAGGATGTGATGGATAAAGTGCGGAATAGACACTATCAGGTGAGTATTTGCTCCTAGATTTGCAACCAGACTTTGAAAATTATATTTATATTTCCACCGTCTCCCCTTCTCTTTTGGGTGTTAATGAATTATGACTTGAGGTTTGTTATGCAGTTGGCATGTACCTTAACATTTGAAGCTGTTCATGGGGCATCTTGTGATCAGGGAATCAATCATCCGAATCAGTACTACAGTGACAGCAAAACTTTATTGGAGTCGAGGGTAATACTTGCACGATTTTAAGTTTGAATTTATGCTTATTACTCCCTCCTATCTTTTATATAAGTCGTTTGGACCTTCCCATTTAATTGCAAAATATATGACGTTTTGAATTTTTTAGACTCATTTACCCTCATTCAATTCCATTTTTATTAATTATTCCAAACATGACTATTCTTATATTATCTCTTTTTCAACAAAAAAGACGTGTGTTATTAAGAATAAATGAGCATTAAATAAGGCTATCTTAGGAAAAATATTTTTTTATTAATAAACGTATTGGAGCTTAGGATGCCTTATAAAAAGAATAGGAGGGAGTAAATTTTAATAAGTAGTATTCAATTTCATAAATATGCAGTCAACTACAGAATTATGATTATAATGGAATTAACTTCCTAAAACTGGTGGTTGAGACTTACGTCCTAGGTTTAATGCATAATCAATTTATTTATTATTACAATTTTTTGTTATGTCAGACCAACTTTATTTGAGTGTCATTGTGTATATTACGAGGATAATTACATTTAATTGTTAACTGGCCTGCCTATTCTATTAGTATTATATGTTTTATGTTGGGAATTTGGGTCCAGGGTGTCCCCGATTCGGCATGTTGACTATGTAAGAAACACAGCTAGTGGCAATTGCTTTTTTTTTTTGAGGAAGGCAATTTCAAATAATTGGAATGAACTTTACTTGCACAATATATGCTAGTCACTTTTACTCTTCTATGTACAAGTAAATGAAAGCTTGCTCTATAGCTCATTGTTTACTGTTTACCTGGATGATGATATGATGTGTTTCTTAATCATACCATACCTTTTATTTTGAAACTATCGACTGCTGCTAGTCATAGATGCCCTCAGGTAGCTCGACCTAGGAAGCGTTGGTAGGATTAAAACCCATGATCTTTCAGTCATGAAATTGCCTACACCAACTAGCTAGGTTACTCCAAAGAATTCATTAGCTTAAAATGTGCACTATGTCATTTTTCATGTTTGCATTACATAAGTGCTCAATGCCGTTGGCATGCATGGATTGAAATGAAATTTCTGTCTGTCTTCACTGACTTTGGGTGAAGTTGTATTGATCATTCTTTGAGGTTTAGTATAGAACTATATAGGCTTATTTCATTTGTTGTCATTCACCACTTTATAGGTAGCTAGCTTAAATCTTATAGGTTAATATGACATGAACTCTTTCTTTTTTTCATCTAGTAGTTTTGTGCTTGTTTGCAGACTTTGTGTTTATGGTAGAACCCTAGAATCAGTATGTACGCCCCCCATAACTATAACAAAGTACATACATTACATATGTTATGTAGTATGCTGTTCCATACTTATTTAATTTCTGGATGCAGAATAATTCTAAGGGAACTTAGATTGGAAGTCTCATCATCAGAAAATTCTCTGGTGCCGCTGTCATATAATGTTGTAAGTGTTTAAATACCCTGTTTTCTACTTGTGGGCAGCTGCATTCTCCTTTTAGGATGCTTAGCCATTGATTCTTGTAACATGATACCGTAGCCTGCTTCTACTGAATTTTTTCAAGTGTGCTCATATATTAGCTTAAAATAAGTTAGGAGAAAATTATGATAGCTTTTTATCAGAGCAGTTCCACAAATACTAAGGATTGTGTTTTTGTTTGTATTGACAGATTGCTTCTTCTCCAGTCTGTCATGTATACTAAACGCAGTCTGCAATATGAGCACGTGCATCGCTGCTGCTTTGGTCGAGTTGCTGTTGAATAGCTGCCACTTCCCATGAATCGTAAGCTGTAAATCAGTTATAGTAGCGACCATTGTTATCTGTCTGTTGCTTAGATCATGACTAACACTTCAGCATTTCACTTAAAAAAGTGCATAATATAAAAGGTGTACTTTTCTTGATTTGTATGGTGTCGTGTGCATACTATTCCACTAGAGCGGGGTCACCTATACGTATCTCACATAGGGTTTGCAGATTATCCTCGTCGTAATATCAAGAAAAATGTGTATTTATGATATTTTGTATCTAAATTGGTAAAGTAAGTAATGATGGTCAGTTTGTGATCCTTTAAAAGTGGTGTTGGTACAGATAAAAATAGCAACAAAAATCTTTTGAGTTAAGGTAGTGGAGATGAAAATAACAACATGAATAAAGATAATCTCCTCATAACTTTTCTTAAAGCTCGTGGTCGTAGCTTGCATTTGATTTCTTTGTAACTTATCATAAAAAAAAAAGCTAAAATGTTGAATTATAATAATGGAATTTACCAATTTCAATTTTGGTTAAATTAATACTGGACCTCTGGTCTGGTCGGTTTGTATGCATGGCCCCACTCGTAAATCTCATAAATCGACGGTTGCCGACATTCTCACTATCAATGCACATACTTGAATAGTAGTAGTAATTATTTTCAATTATCTAAAGAGGGAGTTTTTGCATTTTTCTTTGATATTTACAGAAAGAGGTACTTAAACAAGCTTAACAAAACTGTATCTATAAAACAAATCGTTAATCAATACCATTATATTGTACATCTCAAAAATATTTTTATATTGTCCAAATTTTGTTTGTGGTTTCTCACTTGTCTTGACAGCTACATATTTACTTGTTTTGGGTATAACTGTTGTTACATAACTTACATTAGATTAGGTGCGTTTTGACAATATTTTATTAGAAAACTGGGCAACATGTATGAGGTTTGTGCCAAACGATGAATCTTGATAAGCGTGGATGCTAAAATCTTACTACATGTTAAGGGAGACAAAGTAGTATTTTAAGCAAAGTAATATAGTATTATTTAATGTTAAATTAGAGTACAAATGCAAGATATTTCTTTGTCGATTTGGGATTGGGAAGAGTGGGTTGGTTTGATATTTTATGTATCCGCATTTTAAAGGATGCTCTAAATATATTTTTAAAGTGCTTTGAATGAGAATTTTGAGATAGAATTCAAATAAACTAGTATTAATTGTATTTAGTCTTTTTCTTTTAAATTCTTTTTGCCAAATGCTTTGTCGAACTTGTCTCACACGCGCCTGCCTCAACCGTCAACCCCAAGATGTGTATTTAATTTATTTCACCGTTTTTCCCCTCATATCACAAAATTACATGTTTTTTCAATTTAAAAATAATTATAACATGATACATATACAAAAAGTTAGTATGCTTTCTTACAAATTTTTATATATTTATAATATCCTTATTTATTTAAGATATTATGAATTATTGTAATTTAATAGATTTATATAGGGAACATATGTAAAAATCTTTTCCGTAAGAAATGAGAAGCAATCTGAACCATTGATCTTTGTAGATCTACGGTTGTGATTGATCGGTGCATTATAATTGAAGATGGATCGCATTATCGTAACAATGCGTTGGAATATATGTATTTGTAGAGGGGAGGATAAGGTATTAACTTTGTATTTATAATGTTTAAGTTCTCATAAGTTTTACGTGCATCTTACAAACCATCGCTTAAAAAACCACCTAGAACAAGAGGTAGACATGTTCCCTATTCTTAAAAATTGTAGTAAAATTTTCAGTATTTGTACCAATCAGCGTGCAGAGCTCCGCCAAATCAAACTACATGAAAGCTTACTTCTTGAAACGTCAAATTTGAAATTTTGAAAACATTGGTTCATGCAAGGAATCTATTTTCCTGATTTCCCTTGCGTACAATTTAACTAATAAATATAAGAACCAGAACCAAATTTGATGTCACAAATAATATGGGTGTTAAAACTTTAAAGTAAAACATTTTAAATCATATATATATAGGTGGGGTGGGTTAGTATAAAAACAATTTCTGGTGTGAGAATGTGAGGACATGTTGAAATTAATATGTAGTCATGCTTAAATTTATAGATTGTCATGCTTAATAAGATTCATGCTTTTTATATAAGATCATGCTTGAATCGATATATATTCATGCTTCAAATAATCACAATCATAGATCATACAAATATAGTAATGTTTATATAAAAAGACATGAACATGATTAAACATGATAATATATTAATTTAAGTATGATTACTTAAGTTTGTTCTCACGTTCTCACACTAAGCTAGATTTTTATATGAACCAATCCCTATATATAGTATATTGGCAATAATTATTAGTTACTCCCTCCATTCGGATTTTAAAGTCCCATTTTAAGTGGGCACGAAGATTAAGAAAATTGATAAAGTGTTTTTGAGTAGGGTAAAAGTTAGAAAGTAGGAGTAATGAATAATGACAAAAACAGTAGTAATGACAAAAAAGAGGTGATATTGACCAAAAAGTAAGAATAAAGTTGTTGAAATAATAAAAAAATAGAAATAAAGTTGATGTGAGATGAGATCCTAAATGTCAAAAGGTAGTAATTCTCAAAAGTAAGAAATGTATAATGGTATATAAATTAGAATAAGATGTTTAAACTCGAACATTTGAAATAGGTGAAATTAGACTTTAAAACCCCGAAGTGAGGGAGCATTAAATAGAAAAAGCCTCAATTTGGACCACACTATCATCTGAATATATCTTCTTCCCACCCCTGTGGAGAGTTGCCTGCCTTTACTTTTTCCAGAGATGGGCAATTATTACACTTACCTATTTTCATCAATAAGTTTAACTAAATTGTGCTTGAATTGATTTTTACCTGAATTTTTTAGTACACAAACCTAATCATTTCATTTGCTATCGAGGTTTAATCATTTACTAGTAAAATACATCACAGAGTTGCACCTATCGTTCCCTTTTTTTTTTTTTTTTTTTTCCTTCTTAAAATATGAATGAAAGATCTTTAGGTCAAAGTAATATCAACTTCATTAGGAGTCGTTTCTAATGAATAAGACATCAAACTTGTTTATTTAACATGGAAAATGTGAATTTTCTAATACTTGCCTTGGCTCTTGTATGCATTTATTTATTTATTTAATTGAAGATATTTTGAAATTATGATGCCAACAAACATAAGTAAATAATTTACTCCATCCAACAACCAACAAGTTCCTCTGAAAATTGGGGGTTCCCCACTTCACATCAACATTTTACAAATATAAGAGAAAGAAACACAACACAATAAAAGTTATTGGCTTTCCCAATAAGCATCCAACTGTACATTAGAACCATACAAAACTAGAAGAGTCAAAATCTATACAAGAACTATTAATTAATTATGTCTATTATATTAAGCTAATAGTATATCATATTAATATTATTCATTTTCCACCTATGATGAAGAAATGAGAAATAACGAGGAGATGTAGACTTGGCTTGTTTTAAATGCTTTTATTTTTCTACGCAAACTGTAAGCTACAAACTTGTCTAAAAAAGTCATTTGGTATTTTTCAAAAATTAGAATTTGTGATCACAAAATTATGTGGACCAGATTTTACAACTGTAGCGCCAATTTATTATCGCCATCACACATTTCTTTTCTTCAACGGGTTCTCATATTTGTATGTTTATGGAATTTAATTCAAACAACACATTTTTCTTCTTGAAAGAGTTGGTTCAATACGCCCAATGGTTCGAATTCAGTCAAACCAAAAAGAAATAAATCAATGATTGCCTGCTTATTTTCTGTTAGTTAAATTATACAAATGATAATATTGCTACACTAATTCCAATATATTTTTCCACATTACACATTATTAGCCTAATAAAAAATTTCAATCATAATTCCATAAACAATTTAATTTTGTCAGATAATTTTATTATTAAAAAATAAATAAAATTTACTTAATTTATTATTTACTGTAAATAAGAGAAAATCGAGCAAAAGTGATTTGCGTTTAAATATTATTATTCAAAATGTGGGGCTTGCTTGTAATAAATCACACTTCGAAAAAGGGATTTGCATCTTCAACAGTAGAAACACAAATTTATGTTTTTCCTAATCAAGATCACATCAGTTTTTGCATTATGGTTGGAGCAATTCGTCTGCCGCAGAATGAGTTTGCAGAATGGTTGGAGATATGGTGAGTGTTTGGCTGAGCTTAAAAGCTTCTTAAAATAATTTATAAGTTCCTAAATCATTAATAATATAAAACTTATAAGCTATTGTAAGGAATTTAAAAGTTTAGTCAAACACCCTCATGATCGTATGATTATAATAATAAAGTTGTGTTGAAAAATATTACATTACTCCTCTTCCAAGAGAGAATAAAATTGATCAACTTTACTATTAAGGACATCAATGAACTTCCAATTTTTACATTTAACTGGACCTAAATCAAGGTGAAATTAATACTAGTACTACTTTGAAAAGCAGTATATTATATGCAGCGGAGGGTGGATATGAAATGAAATGTGGGGGCAGAATAATGGATGAAATTATACAAGAAAAGTGGAAGAATGAGATTGGTAGACCAAGCCAACCTTCAATTTGATTTGTACTTACTTTTTTCATCCTCACACATAAAAATAAAAAATAAAAAATAAAAGAAAGGCAAAGAAAAAGACTGAAAGGCACATACACCCTGTCCCTTTCTTTGCCACTCATTTAAAATGGGGTCTATCTTTCTCTTTTTCCCCAACTAACATCTTCTTGCCATCAATTTATTTTAATCTTGATAATCTTATTTTTTTAATCACTTGTTTCAAGGCTACTGACCCAAAAAGGAATGTGAGTTTTGTATCTAAACTGGGGCTGGTAATCTTGCTCTAATTCTTTTGTTTCCTAATGCCAAGTGTGTCTGAACTGAAAAGCCCACTTCTCTAAAATACACACACACACACACCCAACACAAGTACCCATTTTTGTAGCTTTCCTCCTGGCATCTTTCTTGCTTTCTAGTACCAGCAGTGGATTTGTGCAACACTATTATTTTCCATTAATACTATGTTAATGTAGGAAAGTTAAGTTCTTGGTTATGAATAGTTTTAAGTGATTATGGAATCTGTCTAGTTTTAGGTCTTCTCCAATAATTCTCACATATAAACACTCCTTGAAGACTATTTTGTTCTCTTATTGCATCTCTATCTTGTTCATTTATACTTTGATAGCTTTTTCCTACCCAACCCCACACCACACCCCTACTCTACTGCTATTCTATACCCCCTCTCTCTCTCTCCCCCTCTCCCTCTCCCTCTTTCTCTCTTCTTCACAGACACCCACACCACACACTTTTGCTCACTGATTCATCTATTAATGGAGTCGTTGTCAGAGAATGAATGGCTGGGAAGACTAAATCAATTTTCGCCATTTGCACTTGTCTGTAAGTCTTTGTTTATTACTATCTCCATCTCTACTTCTCCTTTTTCTTACTTCTGTCCACTTCTTTTGCTATTTCACTTTCTTGGCTACTTAGCATGGTCAAGTATTGGCACTCTCTTTGTTTGATTTCTGAGGTACAATCCCAACTTCTCTCTCTCTCTCTCTCTTGGGGTCCCTTGACACTCATTTCTTAGTCTTTTGAAAGAATGCTTTGAAGGAAGTATCTAGTCTAGTAATAGTAGCAGCAAATTACCGTTAAACTGAGTGAGTATATTTTCTGAAATAGGTATTAGCATTATTATTGGTTTCTGTTGTTACTACTAGTATTCAAATTGTGACAGAGAAAAAGAAAATATTGTGGCTTTTCACTTTCCTGACTTTCCTTCTGATCCAAAATGGGACTCTGTGACATTTTATACAGCAGTATTCTCCACAGCTGAGGGAACATCATGTCTTTGCTGCTAAGGGTCTTGGATTCCTTTGTTTTTTTCTCCTTTTATAACACATTTTGTGAGCTGGGCTTCACTGTTCTTGGATGCTCAAGTCACACAAAATCTTCTCTATGATTTTCTTGAACAACTTTGCCAAGCAAGCCTTTTTTCTTTTTATCTGACCATTGTTGATAAACTCTCTGCATATTACTTGTTTGTGTTTCTTTTTTTTTTTGCTGCAGTTCTAGTTGTCTGGTAAGTGGGGTTAATTATGGGATGTGGAATATTTTACCAGTTTAGAGTTTCATTGTCACAGAAAATAAAAAATAAAAATAAAAACCCTATCTTTCTTGGCTGCCTAACTACAATTTGGACAATAACTGCACCAGATGTAACACTTTGTAATTCATTAATAAGTTGTATTAAAGCAGCTACTTTGAATTTTGGTTGTAATAGTAGCAATGCCAAACATGTTAACTTGATTTCTCCAATGCTTGAAATGTCGAGTTGGAAATCTTATTTCATTTCATAACATATAAGATTGGTTTTTGTTTCAGTTCTCTGCCTTTCACTCTTATTCCTTCTTTCATTCTTTGTGATGTTAAGCTGCAATGTTTTAATATTCTCTATCAGTATGGCGTTTAACTTGAATAATGATTAACAGGCGAATAGGTATCGCTAGAATGTCGGTCGAAGAGAAGAAAGCAAGTTAGATTTTCAGATTAATGTTTTCACAGATTAGTCTCTCTTTTATTTTTTTGGATTGGGAGTAAGAAGGAGAAGTAGATTATTGAAGAAGAGTAATATATATATTGACTAAAAACGTTGTTGAGATTGAGATTCGAGGCTGTTTACAATGGAATCATCATCCTCTTCGGGGTCATCAAAGAGGGCTAAGGCCCTTGCAAATATTGCTCAAGTTGCTCATTGCTTGGTCGACGGCTGCACTGCCGATTTAAGTCTATGCAGAGACTATCACAGACGACATAAAGTCTGCGAAGCTCACTCAAAGACCCCTAAGGTTACGATTGGAGGCCGGGAGCAGCGCTTTTGCCAGCAATGCAGCAGGTAATTGTTGTGATTCTTGTTTATTTTCTGAGATGAAGTTGTATCTTTCTTCGCTCGAAAACTAAATAGTTAGATGGATAATATTCACTTTGTGTAATTTGAATGATTGCATGATCCTTGTGATTAGTTGAAGTTGAATGAGTTAAAAATTTGTGTGCTTATAATGCCCTTGATTAGATATTGTGTTTTCCACATATTTAAGGATTTATTGCTTTTCTGAAGATGAGGATGATGAGGAGTGTTGTTACCTTTGTAGTTTTGATGGAATCAAATTAATGTTTGTATAAATAAATGCAAGAGTATTAAAGGTGTTGACGCATGGGTGTAGGTTCCACTCTCTAGTAGAGTTTGACGAGGGGAAACGAAGCTGCAGGAAACGACTCGATGGGCACAACCGGAGGCGAAGGAAGCCCCAGCCGGAGTCTCTCATCCCTCAACGCAGCAGCAGTAGCTCAGCAGCAGGAGGAGGTACGAGGCTAGTATCGTTCAACGCCCCACAAGTCGGAGGAGGTAGTGGAATGGTGGGGTACCCTTGGTCCGGAGTTGTGAAAACTGAGAACGAGATAAGAGGCGCGATGCACCAGCAGCATCAGCATCATCATCATCAGCAGCAGCAGCAGCTCAACTACATGGAGACGTGTTCGTCGCCTCATTTTGGTTACGTCGATCCAAATGCAGCAGCATCAGCAGGCAGCCACAAGATGATGTTCTCTGATATGGTTGACTCCGGTGGTGCTCTCTCTCTTCTGTCATCGGCCACCCTCAACCCCGTCCCGCCATCCATGGACTACGCTCACTATCATCAAACCAAGCTCGATGTTCCCTCCTCTGCTTCCACGTTGCACTTTCCTCACCACGCGTCGGAGGGATCATCCCATCAAACTCTCTCATTCATGTGGGAGTAGTTGTGAACTATGGCATTACAACTACTAGTCTACTACTACTACTACTTCATCTCTCATATTTTTTTGTAATTACCTTAACAATGTGCGTCTCTCTTAGTCTCTACCCACTTTATCCTTTGTGGATACAAATTCTCTCTCAGGTTTAATACTATGTGCTGGATGAATCTGCAGTTTGTGGAAATTTGGTCTTAGCAAGTATAATGTTTTAATTATCTGAGTTGTGGTATATTTTGAAAGATTGAATTTTGATGTGTGAGAAATTTGTCAAAGTTAGTGATTCATTAGAGGTTATTGTGAGAATGTGATGACTCATGTAAGAGTATTTGATATGGAATGTTCTCCATTGATTATGTTTTAACTGCTACAATCACTTTTTACAGTAGTCGTTTGAAGAATATTGTTGAGCTAAAGACACAATCCTATTATAGTATGATATCAAAATTAATTAAATAGTTTTTTTTAATTACACCAGGAGACTTAAACAAAGATTGCCATTTGCTAAGTTAGATAGAATGATAGTATCCCACATCGAATTCTCACCAAAGAAATGACAAATACTTAAATATGTAACAGAAGCATCATTCACGACCTAACTTGAACAGGATCTCTGTATTCTTGATTCCTCAAGAGACAGGAAACCATGTCTGGTGGATGAGCTATGGCTGCTCGACCAGAGCATGAATAACAGCAATCAGCTGGTAGGGATGATCGTTCTGGGATTAGGGATTAGCTCCAATAGTCCGGAATTGGGTCCAACTACAGGGTGTTCTAATTTCTATTTATAGGTCCTTTCCAACCATACTGCAAAATGTGAGATTCTTTTTTTTTTTTTTCATTTTTTTTTAAATCAGCTCATATGCACTGCACCATTTATTTATATGTATTGTACTATATAATGATATGCACAACGAAGAGTATTCATATGCACTAACTTATTTTTTATTCCAATTTTTTTTTTAATTTACAATTCTTTTTTTCCTTTTCTTTCCTTCTTTTGCCGGATGAGGGCTCCGCCTTCGCTCCGATTACTAATATAATGATAATCGTCGGACAATAATTTGGATTTTTCGGCTTGCTCCAAGGCCTTCGGTTCCCCTCGCTCGAATCTTATCCAAAGAAGAAGCGGTAAACAAAAAAAAGAAGAGACAAAAAAAAAGAGGGAAAAATAAATTTGGAAATTTAAAAAAAAATCGAAAAAACTGGTTGTGCTTATGGAAACACAACGTGATGCATCTCGATGAACATGGTTGTGCATATAGATACACTTTGCAGAGCATATGGACTGATTGCAAAAAAAAAGAAAAATGAAAAAAAAGTCAAATGGTTTGATCGGGTCAACATGGTCTCACACAAGAATATGCCAAATGAAAATTACGATCAAGATTTTGCTACGATTCAATGGCAAAGCGCAACGCTAAATGGGTTAGGGATTAGTTTCTTAACCACGTTTCTACCGTTCAAAACACGTTCTTATTCTAAACGGAAAGATAGAGAGATGATGAAGAAGCAACATGTTCATATCTAGGATCTTGATTTAGTTTTGAGCTATGTATGTATTTGGTTTGAATATTAAGTTTGTGCTCGGCAATTGATTTGATTCAGTTTGATCGTTTAATTTGGGCTAGTTATTTATTGCTATTTTGGGTTGGATGTTTACTTTCATTAGACCCAATTAACGGCCCAAAATTATTTATCCAAATATATTAGTAATTTATAGAGTTAATACAAAACATTATACATAAAGTTCAATCAAATGGGGGAGCCGGTCTTTCAAACTAAAATATTTACTCAAGTTTTTTATTGCTCCCAACTTCCTTAATTACTCATAATTATCTCCTAATTGCAATCAATTCTACCGTAGAAATTGGTTGTACCCAAATTTTTGCTTCAATTTGTGTCTCATTTAACAATTCTTTTATGACGCAATCCAGCGAATTCAATTTGTCTCACGTGGAAATTGTTTACTAAAAATAAAATCAAAAAGTTGACTGCTACTACTACTACTATATTTTTATATCCTTGTAAGGGAATAAGGATCATAGATCTTCTTTCATCCTTCTCTATTAAAATTTCTCAATATCTTTATTTAAAATGGAAAAAGCAAATATTTTCACCTCAAAACATAAAAACTTCTTTAAGCATCAAACATATTGTGTCCAATAATCTTATCAAATAATGAATGTCCGTCGATTTTTTCGACATATTATACACACTAGTTCTCTAAAAATAATTTCGTCGTACATCTTTTAATAGTATAATAAAACAAGCAAAGTATAAAAATTTGATATGAACCACGAAGAAAAGAAAGAGAATATGTGTTACGTTTCAGCTTTATATTAGAAATAATGTATAATTGCATTTTGCATTCTCATTTGGTCGGAAAAATTAATTAAGTTGGAGCTAAGAACAAGAAATGGCATAAAGCGAACTAATTTTTGCTAAAACTAAAATGACCAAAATACCCTCGGCATCATCACATGAACTTGACTCGGACACTTCCACAACATTCTCACGTTTTATTGATGTTTCATGTTTTCTAAAGGGACCATCTTGTTTATCCTTAAACACTATCTAATCTAATTCCTCATAGATAATACATATATTTTTTCCATAACAATTTACATTTCACGATAATCACGTTTCCAATTGGTATCCTTTAATTAGTCCCTCGTATAGGATTCAATAAAGTGAAACATGTGAGAAAAATAATGGAATATTAGCTTTTTAAATGTGACATGTTTTGGTTGATACAAGAAATTGTGAGTTCAGAAGAATGATTATAATATGTTAATTTCACATGATGAGTTTGGGCAATTTATCTCGAGTTCTTTTTCTCTTTTTCTTTTTTTCTTTTTTGGGTGACGTCTAACCTTAAAAAATATAGTATTAATAGTATCTCAAAGAAAAAATAAAAAAAGAAAGAACTAACGATCTAAAAGAAACGAGATGATATCCACACGTACACCACAAGAAAGAAGTCTCTAGACTCCAAAGGTGAAGAAAAATAAATAAAGTTTACACATGCTACATTCAATTATAAGGTGCTTTTTTGGAAAAGTTGCTAGTTTATTGTTATTATATTAATTTTAACTTTTTGTTTGGAATTACATATATGCACCTTAATTTATGAATTGAGTAATTGCAGAAGAATTCGCCCCCAATTAGTGAAAGACAATTATTGTTAAATATTAAACACTCTTTGTCGAAATTAGTTGCATTTGTATTTGGTCCTAATGGATGAGATCTTGTAGAAATTTTCATCTTTCTAGTAACTCACGAATAATGTTAATTCATATTGGCAATAATTTTATATTTATAATAATATTTTCTAAATATAGTCAATAATACTTTTTTTTAATGATAATTATAGCTTTGATTGATGGTTCCTAGTTATTACTACAAGAAGAAATTTTTTCTTATCCTAAATAAATCTTAAACCAGAGTTCAATACGAGAGAAAAAAAATAAAATGGGACGATTCAATATTTACAAACGAAAATACTAACTTGATTGCATTATGCAAATGAAGGTGGCATGACCCATCATCATCATTAATTTACAAATAAAACACAAGTAATAATTTAAAGAAAAGGGAAATTGCAGCGAATCGATAAAATGTATTTTTGCTGCTTTCTCTTAGTTGATGGACATTATAATTTATAAGTGGCAAACGTGCTATATATGGTGGCGCGAAAATGTAATGGACTTAACAAATTAAGTAAAAGAAACCCAGAATCTAATTATAGTCGTCAAGTGGAGGCATAGTCATCAATTCTCAACCTCTTTGATTTGTTTATTTCTACATATTCTTAACACAAAATTACACTACAATATATCGTGATTTTCGTAAATTACAATAATTATTACTATTATTTTTTTCACAACAATTGTACTCCCTCCATCCCCATTTAATATGGTGTGGGGCCAAATAGGTTTTAAGGATAAATAGATAAATGTTTGGTAGAGATATTTTAAGTGAAGTATGAGACCCATTTAGGATGTATTGTTAATCTCTTAGTGGTTGCAAAAATGTTATAGGAGTAAATATATTAAACTTTTAAGGGTAAAAAAGTAAAAAATATGTCATAAAAAGAAAACATCATACTAAGTTGGGACGACTAAAAAAAGAAAGTAACTATACTAACTTGGGACGGAGGGGTAGATCATATGTATAAAAATTAATGAACATATTTAAATCAGTTTCTAGCTCTCACATCATGATTCATTTTTCTATGAATAATTTCCTCTAATATAATATACTGTATTATATTTTAAATTCAGATATGAAGATGCAAATTGATGGAGACCTATGCACGATGCGTGCAAGCAACGAATTTACTCCATTCTCGTGGATCACTTTATTTAAGACCTTTCTTTTCATGGCATTGGAATTTGTTAATTATCAAAATTACCAATGATTTTTGAATATGATGTTGGTTCAAAGGCTACAAATTGGTGACACAAAAGTAGAATGCTATGGGCATAAATTCTTTAGGTTAAGTTGAAAATTACAAAAACTTAAATCTTGCACTCTTAGGCAAGAATTGACTTTATGTACGAGATATTACCTAATATTGCGATTAATGAGGCCGGCAATGAGAACTTCTTCTTTGTACCCTCGACATTTTCTTTCATATCGACTTTTATTGAAGTGTTACTCTTAAATAGGGAAATTGTATCATGTATTTTACACACCATATTCACTATCATCCCATTATATACACTACGGTTTCATTTACTTTGACTGAAATAAGTGGAAATATATCTTCTTAGGACTCTACACATGAATACATATTCAACGATAGTTTCTCCTCAAACATAATCATAAGGGCAAATATCATTTTTTGGGTCCAAATTAATAGCAAAGTATCAATTCTAGAACACCCTTAAGGTATTATAAAATGGATCTAATAGTCTTCATTTTCAAATATATCATTTACTAAGTTATTTGGTATTAAGTTGACATCCAAACTTAATAGCTGTCAAATTTAGAAATTTTTGGCATTTAAGTGCTTGTAATATAACTAGTGTTAATTATTGTGTTGTTGATTCTGATTCGGTTTGAGGTGGAGAAATTGCAGTCAGTGGTGGGTTCATTTAAAGGAAAAATAAGACTTTTTGTGAAAGAACATTTTTTTAATACCTGATATTTAGTTAGTTTTTCGACGGCCAACTCGATAAATCGATACCTAACAATTGAGTCAATTCTAAATTTAAAATTGTTCATTTTTTGAATAAAAAACCTAAAATGTATTTTTAAAACTAAAGTTCGCTAATCTTTTGAGTCCAAAATTGATTTTGACACTAATGATGATATTAATAAAGAAGTGATACGAGGGTACGAGGGAAATTGAAATTAATTAAGGAAGGTGTAGAAATATACACACCAACCACAGAAATGAATTATGAAACGGGACAAAAGAGAGTGTGACATATGGCTGAGAAAATAAAAGGGAGTGGCTCTATAATTCAATTTGAGGTTGATGAGATATATTGAAATGGAGGATGGGGCCCATTACTATTGGATGTGACTTACTTTAAATTCATATTTCCTAAAACGGAAAAGTATTCACGTGTCAAAGGGAGCTGACAAAGAAAGTGTCTGCCCATTTAAGGTTAAAAATCAGACATAATTTTGTACCTCACATCATTCACCCATCACTCACCACCACTGCCCACTAAACCTCAATCACTTGTTACGCTCCTTCAATGTGGGTCGTGTAGTGAGGCCACCACCGAATAAACGAGTCCAGCTCGAGCTTACCGATATTTAATAATCTCTTAGATATTTTGAGAATTATGAGTATTAGAGTTTTATATTTTTTACTACTTTCGATCCCTAAGTTTTTTTTTTTTTTTAAGATGGTTCTCAAGTTTTTTCCTAGTTATTTTTGGACATTACCTCACAACAAATTATTATCTCTTACTCTTACTTTATCAACTTATTTACCTAAAATACCACATATGGTCCACCACTATCTCAATTAATTAATATATCACTACCCTCAATGTGAGACTCTTTCTCCACTCACAATAAATTCAATTACTTTTTCTCTACTCATAACTAACTCAACAACTTTTTTCCTTGATACCCGTGCCACCTCCTCCTAGGAAGAGAAAATTAGACTATCTGCAGTGGTAGTGTCTCCAATGGGTGTCTCTAAGGAACTTTTGGAGATAGAGACAGTGAGTTGCAGTGAGGCTGTCTCTAAGGGGTATCTCTAAGAAATTTCTGAATTTGTATTTTGCAATAATTTTAATAATAAAATTTAAAAATTTCATTAATTTAAATGATAACTACAACACATTAATTAATGTAAATTAATTACATTAATTTTAAAAGCCGTACAACTCGTCACACAAGTGAGATGCTGTTTCATTTCTCTCTCAAACATTTTCACAAACACTTTCTGTGCATTTTCTCTCCTCAAAAAATCCTCCACAATCCATGGCACCGCGATCTCTCTCCTCTCAGCCGTCGAGACCTACGACATGAACCCCTCCGCCACAGCCTTTCCCTCGCCTTCCGCAGCTCCGCCACCTGCTTCTTCATCTCCATCCTCCTCCTCTATTCCATCTACACTTCCACATTCATCCCCAACACCAAACTGCTCCCTCCAATCCAAGAAGTATCTCGACGAACAAAGGTGCTCGCCCCTCCTCCGCCGCCCCTCAACACCTCCTCCGCTCGCCCCTCAACCGCCGCCGTCTCTGCTATTTTTTTTTCGCATCGAGCGCGTGTCCCGCACGCGACGGATCGAGACAGTCTCGTCTCGGCAGGACAATCTCGAGCTCTCCCCTCCTGCAGCACGGTGTCTCGTCGACGGCGGTGTCTCGAGACCGCCGACGAGACCACCGTTGTGGACAGCCTTAGGCACCAGAGGTAGTACATTTTTATACTATAGTTATGAAAATATAGAATTAAACCGATACAATTGTACAACCACATCACAACTTACCGTGTAAAAAAATTGAGGATGTTAAATTGCAATAATATTAATGAAAATTCTCGTCTTATTTGCAATTAAAAAACGTGATTGTGGTGTACACAAGTGTATAATTTGACTGTATTATGTCTTAGGGATCAATATTCTGGAAAAGAAGAATAATAGTATATGATAATAATTAAAAAGTGGAAAACAATTGCACGCAAACTATATACTTCCTCTGTCCCGTTCAATAAGTATCATTTTGCCATTTTGGGTGTCCTATTCAGTAGGTCTCATTTCCTTATTTGACAAAGATTAATACACTAAAACTCATTTTATGTCACACTCAAACGTGAATAGTGTTGTTTATTTTATTGTACAGTACTGTTTTTCCACTCAAATCCACTTTAACATCAACAATAAAATATTACCTTAATCACACTCTTTATCATCTAATTCTCTTTTTCTTAATCTCCGTGTCCATCCCAAATAGAACTTATTGAATGGGACGGAGGAAGTATTTTATTTTGGGATGGAAAACAAAACCCTAGAAACTATTTCTCGGTCTTCATGTTGTGATCAAATAGTGAGTGAAACTTCCTATTGTGAGAAGATAAAATGTTGACGCACTGTACGTTATTATTGATTGTGCATCATCAATATGGAGCACCCCACAAACTATACAAGTATTATGCAACGAACTCATCAAGAAGATGTTAATAAGAATATAACTTGTTACTATTTAATAGAGTTATCAAACTATCGGACCGGTTCGAGCTCATCAGAACAATTATGCCAAACAATAATTGGGCCGATTCTTGTACACGGGGCCATTTAAGCCGTCTGTGGGACCGGCATTATACTTGTTAGAACAAATGTAGCTTGAGCTCAATGGAATAATGAATCCGGCATATCAGTATGCACTAAAGTTAGCAGCTGCAACTTCCAATAATATATAAAATAAAAAAATTAAAAATCGAAAATATAACATGAAGTGACAAAAGAAAAACATAAATAAAAAAAAAGACGGAAGATTGCAATTACTACTTTATGTGTGTAATGAAATGAATATGTCGATTGAAATTGTGTGTATAATAATCATCACATTTAATGACAAAGTCTTACTCCAATAATTATCTTAGTGGGGCTATATAGCCTATAGTCGTAGCACTGTACATTCTTACGGTATAATTAAAATAGAGAATTTTGGTGATCCCTGCAGTTAACATATTGTGTTTTTAAATTATAGCTGCTCATATAACTCTACTCTTTAAAATTATGGCACATTTTTGACATTTTTACCTCTACGTTCACTTTTTCACAAAATTCTCTTACCTTTTAACTCTTCTTTTACTCTCTTTCTTTTCTGCACTTGTTTTATTTTATTGCACTTGAGTTTCAATTTCATTTACGACTTCTTTCTTCTTCTCGTTCTTCTTTTCTTCTATTGCGCCGCCGCCCAACATTTCAATTTCTTTCTGTCGTCGTTTAAATTTTTGTTATTGCGCTTCCACCCAACTTTACATCGAATTTCCGCTCTTATCAATTCATTTACAGTGAGAATCTTTACATGCAGCCGCCACCACCACCCTCAACACCACTGCTTCACCATCATCTGCTACCTTATCGTCGTCGCGGCGAGCTGCTCAGTTGCAATCTCTCTCTCTCTCTCTCTCTCTCTCTCTCTCTCTCTCCAAAATTCGATTGAAATCCTAACACACCAGAGTTAGATCTACAAGATCCGAATTCGCCGTTAGATTCCGACGAAGTTGTCGAACTTGAAGTTGTTGAACTAGGTACATATTTTGTTTCGTGATTTACAAAAAAAAACTTTTGTGAAATATGTTGTTTCACGATTATAAATGTGAGTAACCAAAAAAACATATGTGAATTTGGTTTGTATTTTGATTCACATTCAATTTTTCGTGATTCACAAATAATTTTTTGTATGTTCATTACTAAAAAAAGTTGAAAATCACATAAAAAATTCGTGAATCACAAAATAATCATTGTGATTAACTCGATTTCAGATATATTTCAGATCTGAAAAAAAAAAAAATGGGAAGGCAGGTGGAGGCATCGCCGGAGGTCTGGAAGCATTCAACCGCAGAGCTAGATTTGTTGGTGCATGATGAGATGGGAGGAAGGTTGCAGATCTATGAGAGAGAGAGAGGTGGCGACGATCTAAGAGAGAGAGAAGAGAGAGGTGGTGGCACCGCCGCCCCTACCGTGGTTGTGGTGGTCAGGCGGTGGAGCTGTCTTACGGCGAGACGACGACGGTGGTGGGAAGATCTGGTGATGGTGGAGGAGGGGAATGAGAATAAATTGCAAAAGAGAGGAATGAATAGACATGTTTTATAAAAAGTGATTTATATTCTTAGCATGTTTCACAAAGAAATATGTGTTATTTTGGTATTATGGTAATTTTCAAAAGGAAAGAGGGGTCAACTAGTGAGAAAGTGCTAGAATTTTAAAGAATTATATGGCGTACTATAATTTAAAAACACAATATCTTAAGTGCTACTATCACTATCCTCTCAATAAAATAGACATCAAACTATATATAATGGCGCGATAATTTAATTACTGAAGCATACGGATTCTTTCTCATTATACGAGTAAATGTCTCATGTAGATTATAAAAATTGAAAAAGAGTTGATAAATTTATTTATTTATTACACTCTCCGTCCATGATAAGTGTGATTCAGAGGAAGTGACACATGTTTTAAGAAATGGAGAGTGAGTGTGAGTGTGAAAGGAATAAGTATTGTGAGTGGAGAATGAGACTCACCTTTATTGTATGATTTGTGGTAGAGAATGAGCCAACTAAAATTTATTTGATAAATAAAAAGATTTTTAAGGATAAAAGGGTAAATGTTCATGTCTTTTTTTTGTTGGACCACACTTATCGTGAAAAGTCGAAAAAGAAAATCAGACAACACTTATCGTGGATGGAGGGAGTATCTTTTATACTGAAAAACAAACAACTAAAAACTTATATTGATGATAAAAACAAAATATTTTTTTTGAAAATAAATAATAATATTAAGACAGGATGGATCATAAATAAATTATTCACACATAAAACTAAAATCCTTAAGAAAAAAAAAACTGAAATTCCTATGCACGACACTTGAAGCTTGAGCCCTACAATTATAAAATAATACTTCCTCCATCCCGTTTAACATGTCATTTTCCTTTTTGGACGTCCCGTTCAATATGTCTCATTTCTTTTTAAGGAAATAATTAAGAAATCGCTTTATTTACTCTATATCACTTTAAAATCACTTTATATCACTTCAAAAACATTTTATATCACTTTATCAATTAAAAAATATTTTATATCGGTTTATTCACTACACTAAACACATAATTTACATTTAATCCTTTTTTTCTTAATTTTCGTGACGAAAAGAAATGACACATGTTGAAAGGGATGAATTGAGTAAGAGTGTTTGTTTTATTTTAACATAAAAGTGATAAAATGTCAAATATAATAACTCAAACATCTTAGCTGAAAGTACGATGATTGAGTTTTGGACAGATGATGTCCCATCAATACTCGCCGTCATTTTCTATCTTAAATTTGGACAGATTTTTAGGAATAGTGTATAAATATTCTTGTCTAACAATATTAATGCCATCACTTTACTTTCTACGGCATAAATTAGACGCGCCAAAGGGAAACAACGTTTCCACACGAACAAGAATACTTATTTTTCTTCTAATTTATTGCATTGCAGAAGTAATAAATATTGTTATTATTGTTAGTTAATTTTTTTAAGTACTTGTACTATTCTTGAAATTCCCCAAACTCTAGTAATAATAATTTTTTTTTTTGAGCATAAGTAATAATAATATGATAAAGAGACTTTTGTGAATCTTCTACGTTATATAGGAGCAGTATCAAGAGTGATAATTTTCAGTCTAAGAAATTATACTTGTTTATCCATATAGTTATAGAAATGCCACCATTTTTTTCTGATCCAGAATAAATAATGTAGAAGCAATGTTATTTTATAAAAAAATTCGAGACTATATATCAGAATATTATTATTATTATTATTATTTTTGTAAATTATAGTAACAATTTTTTGGTCAATAATGAAACTGATATTCCTCCTCACTTCCACAAATTCTATAAATTATGTTGCCATAATTTTACTCCCAGCTTCAATATTTACTTTTTCATTTCTGTTTACTAATGTCCAATATATATCTTCATCACGTGCCACCCTCTACCAACTTTACTCCAAATAAATTACTGTCTATATCTTTTTCCAATTATTAAGAATGGTTGTTTTCTAAATAGATATCAATGAGAGGGGATATGCATACATTTTTAGAATCTATATATACATGCATGTATTAGATATTTCGTGTTTAAAAATTTTGTATGACCGTAGAAAAAAGAACGTACACTCCTTTACTAAAATATCCCCGCCTCTTTTAATAGCAAACGTAATTACTCTTTCTGTCCCGTTCATAATGCAACATATTTCTTTTTGGAGTGTCCTATTCATCTTGTAACGTTTCCTTTTATAGAAATAATTAAAAAAATCACTTTATCTACTTTATTCACTTTAAAACCATTTTATATCACATCAACAACACTTTATTTATTTTAAAAATATTTTATATCACTTTATTAATACACTAATCACCATCTTTACTCTTAATACTCTTTTTCTTAATACCCGTGCCGAAAAGAAACATTACATTATGAACGTGACGGAGGGAGTATCTTTTTTTCTTTATGGTTACTAATAATCGTGTCAATGTTTTATTTTATGTTATAGAAAATAGAAGATCCCGTATTAATACTTCGGACGTGTAATATATATTAGTCTCATTTATTATTTAATTAATTAATTTAAATTGGAGCTAATTCGAATCAATAAATTCTAAATATTTCTTATGTTACCCCTAATTACCTCTATTATAGTAATTAAATCAATTCAGATCCTCTACTCCTCATGGTGTTTCATCCTCTATTTCATTTGTCGGATTTTTGACATTTGGCGATTTGAATATAATTATGTACCCTATTTGGGTGGAATAAATTCTAGTGAATGCCACATGTCGTTCAACCAATGGAAGAAGTAGATAATGAAACACGAAAAGAGAGTAGAAAATCCCATTTGTAATTAAACACCCTCTTATCCCCTAATTACAACCGATCCTACCATAGAATTGATTCGTTTTGTCAAATAACAATTGGTTCCAACATGAAATTAGAGGTGAGTTTAGTCATGGGGTGAATTGAAAGGTTTTGCCTTCACAAATTGAAGTGAATCTAAGTGAGGATATTGTTAATGCAATTTACACGAAATGAGAGAAAAAGTCAAAATCCTCGAATGTTATGCCACAAAGGGAAGATGAACCAATAAAAGAGTTCTGCTAGCTCGTTTTACGATTCGGATTCTGTGTCTTGCATTTTGTGTATCGATTCCATTTATATATTTTAAATTAAATATAAATGATTGGATGTGTTTTTTTATCTAACTATTAATCAAACTGTTATTGAAATTTTCTGTTCATATATCACAATCTGCATCAAATTTTCATACACTTAAATACAACTTCACCTAGGAATTTATTAACCAAAAAAGACCTTCCTCCCACTTTCCTTTAAATTTCACCTACCAGGAACCAACCACTTTCTTTTCCTTAAAAGGAATATAATATTGTTAAATGTATAAAAATCAAATTCAAATAACTACCAAAAAAAGAAGAAAAATAAAAATAAAAATAAAAAAATCAGATCACATGAAGCTGATCGATTGTAATTGGTGCGAAGTTGCTTATTTTCTCTGCTACTTTATCTTTTTGTGAGGATTTATATCTTTGCCTGATTGTATAGGAAGAAGCATGGACCACAAATTAAAGGTTTTACGAATAATTGATATTTTGTACTGACATATATATTCTATGGACAAGGGGAATGCAGCTAGCTCATCAAAACAAAATTGATAATTGTTGTTTAATAGCTTTTAATTTTAGTGACTGATTAAAGTGATTCAAGAAGAATTAGTGGAAACTCGAAAAAAAAATATTAACAGTGACTGCTTCATGGTTCAAATTGATTCTTAGTTCATTCTAAAAAAAAGATCATTTGATTTTAACCCCTCTCTCGATTGATCTCTCTTAATTAGTGAAACTTGGCCATGTTTGATTGGGCTGTGATCAACTTGGTTTTAGGTTCTTTTCTTTTCCTCGTTCCGTCTTAGTATAAATATCAAATTCAACACAATTATGTCAACTTAATATTTGTAAATTTGCTAGCTATAGCTTCGTAATTGGCAATTAGTACTACTTCATTACCTATTGCATGTTGGAATATATGTTGTAATAGTAAGATAATTATCATATTTGAAAGTCTTAATTTTATAATTTTATAATTTGATACTACATTTTGTATTTATATATGCTACATCGGAACTAATTCTAAAAGTTCAATTTCAATAAATAGTTAAAACATATTGAGCTTTAGCTTAGTGATGATAGTATACTAATAACAAGTTGTAGAAAAGAAGGGGGGGGGGGGGGGGGGGGAAAATTATCCTCATTCAGTGTACTAAATTATTTCTTGAAATTAGGAGACTGTGATGTATGAATTGTCTCTTAAAATATACAAATATTACTACATAAAAGCAGCAATTGTTTAATATTCTCAATAGTTCTATACTAATTATAGTATATTGCATTTCAAGCATTCTAATTAAGACATGTTTCCTTCCTTAACCCTCAGTCACCACATGTACAGCTAGTTTTATTACCTAATAAGATAAAAGCAAAGTCATTTTTCATGTAAAACCTTGTCTAAACCAAAATATTGATAAGATAGCCATCTACTTAAAATTACAAGAAAAAAATTAAAAAGAGGACATTAAGGTATTGTTCATTAATGTAGCAACAGATCATTATTTGTTAATCCTTTTGTATATATTATTGTTGGATCAAATATAATGTTGTTTCTTCCTAAACTGCATAGATATTGAAATGTCACATGCAAAAGGAACTACAAAGTGAAACTAGTAGGAAAACCGTATTGAAAAGTAATTAAGACTTAAATTAATTAATCAAGATGCTAAAAAATTGATATTTAGCTAAGTTGTTATAGTTGGTTTGAGCTTAATTATGTTGGTCATGTGAATCCAAATTTTCATTTTGAGCATCATATATATGAGGATCGTTAGAAAGAAGAAACTTGTAGAGATGTGATATGCTATGTGGAATATTTGGAATCATATAAATGAGAGGATCTTCAATGATGGAACGAGCAGTAATAAAAATTAGATGTTGGTTTTGGATCTCTAATTTCATTCCTAGTTCTTCGTGCTTTAGGTTGGGTGATTGGATCTGCAATCCAACTCATTGCTTTGATCTATTGAATTAATGTGGTTTGTTTTGTTGTCTGTTGAACTTTGTAATCCGTTTTGGATTGCACCACTCGTGTGTTATTATTTAAATTTTACTTAGAAAAAATAAAATTGATACTCACTCTGTTCACGATATGATTGCCACTTTTGTCATTTAAGTTCGTCCACGAAATGTTTGCCTCTTCCATTTATAGTAGTAGGACCCACATAACATTATATTTAACTTTATATTTCTCACTACTTCACTTACATTTATTGTCGGACCCTTACTCCACTCACAACAATATCCACTATTATCCACTACTACCTATCATTTTCTTAAAACCCGTGCCGTCCATAATGTAACAATCATTTCGTGGACGGAACGAGTACTATATACCTGCAGGGTTCTGGAAAGAACCATTCCTCGTGTTGAAATGTAGCCACGTATGAATCATGCACATCTTTATATTTGATGTTGTTTCTTACATGACAATGCATTTTATATATGTACTGCATTAATAATGCATCTTATGGTAATGCATTTCAAGGGGGTTGGAAATTTTTATTTAATCGTCCTCATATTTATTTAAAATTTTCATTTCAAACATATATTGCTTGTTGATTACGAATTTGCCCTAGCTAACTACTTTTGGTACTTTTTTGAAAAATATTATTGCGGAAAAAGCAAAATTGTCGAGCCCGATCGGACTATGCTTGATGCTTTATAGTGTAATATAGTGATCTTAATCATGTTTTTTATTTCTTCTTCCCTTTTCATTTAAGTTTGAGAATGATTACTCCAAACATCAAATTCATAAAAATGGGAAGTTATGTTACTTTTACTTTTCATTAATATAGCGACACTTGCGACATCATAATTAATTTGTTTTTAACGCTTGTTTTATTAATTCTTTTCATCGAGGTGTATTTCCTCTATTACGCATTGTCACCCAATTGGACGTTCTTGATTTATTTTTCGAAGTTATATCCTCTCGTTCAAGTAGTTTAGTGATTGTATTATTTAATTAAGATGATTATATAAATAAAAATACTCCCTCTGTCCCGTTCAATAAATTTCATTTTGCTATTTTGGGTGTCCCACTCAAAGTCCCATTTTCTTATTTGGCAAAGATTAACACACTAAAACTCACTTTATGTCACACTCAGACGTGAACAATGTTGTTTGCATTGTTGTACAGTGTTTTTCCACTCAGCACACTTTAACATCAACAATAAATTATTATCTTAATCACATTCTAACCCTCTTTTTCTTAATTTACGTGCATATCCCAAACGAAACTTGTTGAGTGGGACGGAGGGAGTATATACTAGTAAATTCTTTTTCCTATTCAAGGCGATCATGCATGTCCTCCAATATTTTTGATGTAGTGGTGATTATGGTTACATTATTTTGACTTGGCCAATTAATTAATTTGTTTAATTTATGGAATGCAAAAGGTTTCTTACCTAAATTCATTTTTTCACTGCTAACTAACAGTGAGTTTGACAGCTCAAGGATTTTCATATTGCGTATCAAGGCTAGTCAGTATTTATAGTACAAAATTGTTACTTTCAAAATGATTTGACACAAGCTTTTGTGTACCTTAAAAAAATGTCATGCATACATTCCAAAAAAAAAAAATGTCATGCATATATATAATAATAACAAAAAATTATGTTCACCTTTTCATCTATGCGATCTTTTTAATGTAGTACATTTTAAAAGAGAGACTTTGTTTTTAATAAGTAGCGGAATTAGGAAGGTGTTGATGGACAGTGTGAGCACTATATATACCGTCCTTAATTTTTTTTTTTAAATAAAATAAAATGAAAAGGTTCCTATTATGAAAGAAAGGGCAACTTCTATCTTCTCTCTCCCAACCATTTTTGGTGAAATAAACAGAAAACATCAAACTCCCACATCTCTTCACTAATTTATATCGTATACTACTACTTATTTTCTTTTGCAACCGAGAATTGAAGAGGTTAGCGAGTCGGTTCTGGTTCCAAAAATGCAGCACTGACAATCACCGATTTCTGTTTTGAACCGTCGGTTTTTCCTATTATTTTTTTTTAACATTTCGTCTATATTTATTTTATAATTCATATTTATTTCACCTAATTATTAGTGCATTAGAATGCAATAAATTACAATTAAAAAAGAAAAAGTAGCGAAAAACGAAAAAAAAAAATACATAATTGAAACTTCGGTTCTAGTGTGGAACCGTCAGAACCGAAACCGAAACTGAAGAGTTCGGCGGTCTGATTCCGTTTCCTTCGGGTTGAAACCGAGAATTTGTTCCGGTTCGAAACCGGAACCGAACCGTGGCTACCTCTAGTTCCAAATTAGTTGTTAGTGTTGTTTAAATTATTAATATTTTTTAACTTAATTATGAATGAATCAAATTAGAGTTCGCTCTTAGATAAATAGGACATTAATTTTTATAATAGAGCTTCTTCTACTGTAGGTGTTTCATTCTAGTAATTTTTTACATGATCTGGAAGCATGATAAGAACAAAAATTTAATAGCTTATCGTGTTAGTATGTGTCGTGTTTGTATATTGGCGATAATTTTGGTAATGTTTGTGTCGACCGGTTTCCTATCGTTTCTAAAATATGATAGGTGTAGTATATTTTCACCATATTTGGTGGTGTAATTGTCCTGCTTGCGTACAAAGTAGTAGTCTCATCCTTATGTGGTGTAGAGGATTCACCTATATGATAGTGTAACAATTTATTTGATAATATACATATATATCTCCTTGTAATTTCCTAAAAAAAAATATGATACTAATTATATATTTTTATTATCATAATTATTAATAATACGTTTTTTAATTATTAATTTATCTCTTAGTCAGAATTTGGTCCTATCAGCGCTATTGAATCAAGTTTCAACTAACCTTCGACATGAAAACTGAAATTGAATTTCTACAAAATTAAATGGCGTGTGTAACCACAAGAAATCCAGTCAAAGCTTACACGACACTCAATTTATTCAAAACCAAATCTCTAAGCATATGTCAGCCCTAACTCAATATTCTGAGGCTCTGTTCATTTCAATTATAATCCAAACATCGTTTAAAAGACTATATATTGAACCTCAAGCAAGTTAAAAGCAACTATGAATAACTATATCTTATATATCATGATAACCCGCAACTGATATTTTCGATACATATTGAATAAATCACATATCTATACAATAGCGCCTGCAAATCAAACTATACAAGTAACAAGAGAAAAGCAAAGAATTTTAAATTAAGATGCTTTTGACAAATATTATTGTATTGAGTTTGTGACATGTGCATTGGAGCGTATAGATCAATGGTCCAATAGAGACAAGAATTTTTCTTCTAGATATTTAGAAGATGTATGTATTATGCTAAACTTTGTATAGTTGTTATAATTATTGGCCATGTTTACACTCTATATTTGGCTATTTATCAATTAATTTTTCTAAACATCGAGTAAGACCTTATTTCAACGCGGAAATATTTTCTCTCATATCTCCATGTTCACATATTTTCGGAAAAAATAAATGAAAAATCAACATTATATATACTGAATCACTTATATGGTATCTACAAATGACAAATTCTCTTAGTTAATTCATTGTCCATATTAGATGTATATAGAGCAATGGTCACATATATAAAACAAAGGTAAACAGAAAACTAAAAAACCTCTTAAAGTAGAAAAAAAACATTAAATAACATAATAAAACTTTAACCATCAAATCATCCATCACCCAAACTAATGGAGTAAATTTTTTACAAACCCGAATACGCTTCGTAGAGTCCATCGAAAATACTGAAAAATTGAAACAGGGAAGCAAAGTGGAATATCCCCTAAATATATAGAGGAACTGTATGATTATAAAATTCAAATCATTGAAAAGAAAGGAGCTGAGACAATAACATTTAAAGGCTAAATTGTACTATTATATAAATTCTCCACTTTTTACTAATTTCTCGTTTATATCCCCACTTTTTTAAATTAGGCGAAAATTACTCACCTTTTAAGTTTTAGATACCTTAGACTATTTTCGCCCAAATTAGCGTTGACATGAAATTTGGAATTGCTTACATGGAAAAGACCGGTGGAAAAACAAACGACGTAATTTAAAAACACAAAACGTTGTCTTGAAAATAATGACAAACGAACAACTGTTGTCCGGACAACTATCGATTTTAGGCTTGAAAATCGATCCAACTAATATTATTTAAAACTGCCGATTTTTTTTTTCTTTAAAACCGGTCAAATCAATTCCTTACACCCATCATTTTCTTTTTGGTAAATAATTTTATTAATTGATTATAAATTATATTTTAATTGTTTTTAGCATAACCTTTCGTTAGAGCTTAATTAAGGGATACAATAGTAAAATAAGAAAATAAAAAAACCGATGGTTTTAAATAATATTGTTTGGACCGATTTTCAAGCTTAAAACCGATTAATTGTCCGGACAACAGTTGTCCGTTTATCATTACCCTTTTATTTATGCGTATTAGGGCACGGACCGAAGAACAAAACAAGTGTTTTTAAAACTACTTCGTTGTTTTTGCGCTGGGTTTTGTCGTGTAAGCATTTCCACATTCATTTCAGAGTTAATTTGGAGAAAAATGATCGGAAGTATCGAATTGCGAAAATATAAAGAGAAAATGATAAGAAAAAAATGGAGAATTTATATGAATTTAGCCATATTTAAAACATTGGCATCCTATCAATCAAAAAACGGTTAAAACTGGGTGATGAATATTCCAATATACCATGTGTCGACACGTGGCACTTAGCATCGTTATTCCTTATTACTCTTCAGTTTGAAGGTTTCCCTCTCCTTGTAACCCCATATAAAAGGGTCCTAGTCCCACCTCATCCATCTTGTCTGCTTTTCATCATCATCCTTAATTTTTCACCGTTGGATCAAAACCTAATTAGCTGTAAATTCTTCAGCTTTCACCATGCACCGTACCTTAGGACCACCCAAATTAATATATTTGATAAAAAAATACAGAGATTGATCTAAGTAAAAAAAAAGAGAGAGAGAGAGACAAGAAGAAATTACTACATAAGATTAAAGATCCAATTTTTTTTAATGAGAAATCAAAATTTAATATGCCAATTATTTACAATCATGCTCTCATGCCATACAAGTGAGAGAAAAAAAAAATCTAGTATTCTCTTTTTGACTTTTTCATGTGTATGTGTATGCATACGTGAGTAGTCGTATGTAAATTTTGCTTGAGTAGTTATAAAGAAGGTGTATGTACTAGAGTAAGAAAGAAAGACGGTTTTGTGGTTTTTGTGAAGGTGAGTGATCCAGAAAGAGAAAGAGAGAGAGAGAGAGAGAAAGAGAGAGAGAGAGAGAGAGATGGGAAGGGGGAGGGTTGAGCTGAAGAGGATAGAGAACAAGATCAACAGGCAGGTGACTTTTGCAAAACGAAGGAATGGGCTTTTGAAGAAAGCATATGAGCTTTCCGTTCTATGTGACGCTGAGGTTGCTCTGATTATCTTCTCCAATAGAGGAAAGCTGTACGAGTTTTGCAGTAGCTCTAGGTATAAAACAAACTACACCAAACACCAACCCTTCATTTCTCTGCACTTGTAACACCTATATTCATGTATAATACTATAATTCTTTCCTCTTTCTTTCTTTCTTTTTTTTCTTTCCTTGGGAGAATATATATTTTGATTTTTGGAGATGAGGGCCTGTCGAAAAATTCAATCTTTTCTTTTGTTGTGGTGGGAGGGAAGAAAGAGAGGAGAGAAAGAAAAGCAAGCTATCTTTTTTTGGGTGTGGAGGGAGGTCTTCTTTGCCGTTTCTGTGAATGTTTTTGAGGTCTATAGGGCTCTGTGCTTGTGGGTTTTGTTAGATCTGCAAGAGGAAACCATGAAAAGAAGATCATTTCTATATTTATGTTCAGTTTTCTGCACCTTGTGTGTGTGAATGTGCCCTCTCTCTCTCTCCCTCCCTCTCTCTCTCTCTCTCTCTCTCTCTCTCTCTCTGTCTCTCTCTCCCCCCCTCTCTACAAATTATCAGTGTTTTTGGTTTAGGTTGTGAGAGAGAAGTGAGAGAAAGAGTCCGATCTAGTATTCACGAGACCTGATAAGAGGATTTAATGATGCAAATCAATCTTCTTTCTCCCTTCCTTGCATCTGTTTTTTATTACTTCTTGATTCTTGAGTAAAGATTTAATTCTATTTTCATGTATCTTATTCAACAAAGTTTCATCTTTTCTTTGATTCAAATGAGTGTTGGAACTGAGGATAAATACCTCGTGCCTTACATGATTGTGGTGATTTTCTCAAAATTTTTACTTTTTAGGGTTTGTATTTCTAAATCTTGCCCTTAATTTTTTTCTTCTACCATGGAGAAATTAAATCTCCATTTCCTCCCATTATTTTCACTTGAATGCTTCATTCAATTATCTTCTATCAAGAGAAAGGATGAGCCTCGTAGATTGCTCTCTTTCACTGGAAAATTCACAAACTTTTTACCAAAAAAAGTAATTAATGGACATGATTGAGCTGAGAGGATTTCGTTCAAAGCTGCTGTACGAGAACATCAGGCCTGAAATCTTTTCCTCCTCTGTGTGTGTGTGATTTTTCTCCCTTTCCTATAATTTAATTTAATATCTTTGTGGATCTTTGCTTTTTGTCCCCCTTAGTTAGGGTTTAATTTTGGAAAATTAAAGATGGCAATTTCAAAACCTCAAAATTATAATTGTATCTTCTTCTGCATCTTTTTTCTCTCAGATCTTGTGCATTTTTCACTTTTAAGCAAACTCCAGCAAGAAAAATCTAAAAAGAAGTCGTCATTTTGGTTTTGGACTCTTGTTTGGATCAAAGCAGTCTTATATCCAGTAAATTATATATGGAGATTTTGTCTCGTGATTAAGAATTTTTGCATATTTTTCCTTTTTTAATTTCTTGATGAGTCACTTTTCACTTGGTTAATTTTGCAGACATGAAAGACAATTATATTCCTGACAATCCAAGAGTTGCTCCATAATTCCCAATGGAACAATGGATTATACTATTTAAACTCAGATATTTGATATATTTTTAGGGCAGTTTAAGACTCTCTTCCTTTCTCTCTCCTCTATCCCTCTCTCTCTCTCTTTTATACTTGTTAGAAGCAAGTTCATCGATTACTGAGAGAATAAAGAGAGTTTTAGGAGCATGTAAAGAATTCTGATTAAGTCTAATCACATCCTTCAACAAGCAAAAAAGATCACAATTTAATTTATTAATTTATTGATCATATTTGTGTTAAATATATCTTGAGAGCTTTATTTAATTAACTGAAATTGTTGTTTACTATAGCAGCATGCTCAAAACTCTGGAAAGGTATCAGAAGTGCAACTACGGAGCTCCAGATACAAGTGTATCAACAAGAGAGGCACTGGTATACCTTCCTTTACCCTTAATTCACTACTGATTTTACCATACAACTTTTTCTCTGTGTCGTCTTTTTCAAGTAATCGAACCTAAACAAACTTTCTAGTCCGAAAAAAGGGTTAGTGTTTGTGGTTGTTTGTCTAAGTATTAGCGTGATAAAAATAAGCCCTTCAATATTGATTTCATCATACAACTCTATGTTTCGTTTTCAAATAATCGAACCTATACAAATTAACATTCTAGTCCAAAATAGCGGTCGTGTCTGTTTATGTGTTAGCACATTAAAATCAGCAAACTTGTTTTGCCCTTCAAATATTGATTTCACCACACAATCTTTTGTATGTTTAATTTTCAAATAATCAAAGTTAAACAAATATTTTAGTCCAAAATAAGGCTCGTGTTTGTGTTTGTTTATGTGTTAACACGAGTAAGATAAGAACAGTTGTGTCCCCCTTCAACACCGAATCACCATACAACTTCTTCCATAATTCTTATTCAAATAATCAAAACCTAAACAAATATTCTCTAGAACAAAATAGGGCTCGTGTTTGTGTTTGTCTACGTGTTAGCACGCGTAAAATAAGCAATTTTTTAGCTATACTCCCCTCCCCCCTTACAAAAATTCATCACAATAATGTAGTAAATCTTGTAAAGATTACACATTTATTGTTTGAATAATACAAACCAGTAAATCCCTCTTCAACTTAATCTATTTGGACTCCAAAAAGCTTAAAACCCTTTGTTCCACTAATAGGAGAAAACTCCACGCATGGCTCATCATCTTCTTCAGCTTCAACCTCTCTATCCACACCATTCTCATCATCTTTTCCAGCCACATCAATCACTAGAAACGACTTCCCAAAGTGTCGCCCCGTTTGACTCTCATACAAGTAGAAAGCAACAGTGTCATTTGATCCCAACTTCTTCTCCTTCACAAACCTGTTCCACCCTCTGGTAAACACAAAGCTTTGGCTGCTCTTCCAATAACAGTAGCGGAATTTCCACAGCTTCATCTCTCTATCATAAAACTCCAGCTGCACTTGATCCACTCTCTCAGAGTTTGGATCAGGAACATTAGGAAAATGCTTGACAGCATACCTTTTAGGGATGACTAGCCTATTAAGCTTGCCCACGTCGCTCGGTGTGAGCTCCTTCTGGAAGAGGAGGGTGCACGAGAAGTCGCCATCGCCATGGATGGATGATAGGTTTAGGCCTATCTCTATCTCCCCTTGCTGGCTTCTTAGAAAATCTGCAAACTTAGAGGAGTATGATCCATCCCTGATCATGTTTAGGACTGCATCTGTGGTTAAATGGCTTTGGAATTTAGGTTCTAGGATGCTAATGTTAGTTAATGGGAAGTTTCTGTGGGAATCCCCGTTGCGGAGCTTGATGGCTGCGCTGTCATAGGCCATGGCGGCACAGGTCTCAGATTTGAATGTTCCGAGCCATACTCGCTGATGGTTGGCGTATATCTGCGCACCCCAGCGCCCGTTTTGTTGGGGGACGACGCCCTTGAACCTCTCGATTCTTGGACGTTTGTAGACCAGGAATGTGTTGGTGCTGTTGTTGGAATCTGAGGATTCCTCATTTGTGTTTTGTTTTGCATGTGAAAGTATGCTCAGCATCTCTTCCTCCATTGGTGTCATCTGAAAATAATCTTGAGAGAATTAGGCATTAAAGAGAGAGAGAGAGTAATTATGTGAGAGAGTTAATCAAACATAGAGTTGGTGAAGTAGTAATTGTTGAACAAGATTCATTATAAGATAATGAAGATGAATTGAACAAACCTTTTGATGCAATAAGAAACGACAGTTGAAATTAAACTATTGAGATTCAAGATTCAAGATATAAGAAAGAACAAGATAGGAAAATTAAGGTGAAACTTGAAGGGAATGGGGAGGGGATTTGTAGAGTTGTAATGGCAAATGCGAACATGAAAAGATAATCTGAAATAACAAAATATGTAATGAATATATATTTTGAAACATACCAGATCCATGGTAACTGCTCTCTCATAAACTTGAGGTAGAAAAGTATGAGTTGTGTAATTATGTATGGGGATCAAATTCTCAAGAGATTTGCTTTCAAGAGAGATTCTTGGAGCGAGATATGCCAATCAAAGATTTTGGTTTGTTTTGAATAAGGAATGTTTGCAATGCATAGAAAGTTAGTTGAAATAATTTTTCAATGTGTAATCCTATAATCCTCCTAATTGTCTTAAATAAGGCACTAGTTATGGTAATAATTTTAAATTGTTTCCATTCCTGAGATTCATTAGGTTTTATCCAAATCCGATCCGGACATAGTTCCCTTTCTCTCTCATTCCATATTTTTAGGTTAAGTTATAATCATATTCCGCTTTTTTAGGATGCTTTATAATCAATATCTTCTTATGTTTTCTTTTAGACGGTCAAACTTATTAATTAGCACGTATTTTTTAATGAGAAAATATAAAACCCCTCCTTCTATTTTTCTGAAGCATTTTTGCAATTTCCATCAAAATTGAATTAATCGGCTGACTTCTCTCTCCCTTACAAGCATAAAATATAATTATAAAATCCAAATTTTTATAGTTAAATTTATTTGTGGTATTTATGTTGATCTGCCTACCTTGTAAAATATATCATGATATCCCTTGGAAAATTTAGAAAAACCCTATTAAAGATGAGTTTGATTTTCTAACATGTATTTCTATTTGCAAAAATGTGCAGTTTTTGAATATTTAGTAGTTGCTTAACTTAGTTAACATCCTAAGCCATTAAATACAGTTCATGATCAGTTTCGGCTGAATGACAATCAAATGATGAATGAATAATTATAATTAAATTAATATACTATATGTTAGTATTTGCTATTATTATTGATCATTAGCAAATAAAATAGAACTATTTGATAAATTGTGAGATGACGATTATAGGAACTGAGCAGCCAGCAGGAATATTTGAAGCTTAAAGCACGCTACGAAGCCCTACAGCGTACTCAGAGGTATAGATATATATAGATGATTAGGGTTTTGTATGAATTGAGTTTTCTTATTAAAAAGAAATTAAGGTAATTAATTCATTAATGTTTAATCTATGATGAAGGAACCTTCTTGGTGAGGATCTTGCTCCTTTGAACAGCAAGGAACTGGAATCACTTGAAAGACAACTTGATATGTCTCTCAAGCAGATCAGATCAACACGGGTATGTATAATACTATATACAATTCTTACTTATCTTCTTTTATTTGATTGCTTGATTATATTTCTATTTCTATATATGGAAACATTAATAAATATCATGTAGCTAGGTGACAATGTCTGTCAATATTTTCTTACTTATGTTAAGATTGATTTTGAACATGATACTGATATTGCAGACTCAGGCAATGCTGGACACCCTCCAAGATCTTCAGAACAAGGTTCGTAAACTAGTGCACCTTGCATTCGTATTTGAATTCAATCTGTTTGTGATCTTATTTTGGTTGTTTGCATGGTTAGGAGCATGCCCTCAATGAAGCTAACAAGAGTTTGAAACAACGGGTATGCATATTTGTTTATCATGGAGTCACGGACTTAAAATTAGCTAGCAAGATATATAATCCCGACCTTTTCACATTTCATAGAGGCTGTAGTCATTTGAACTTGTTATACATTAAAGAAAGTGAATTCAGTGAAGCTTGTTGATCAATGTGTGTATATGATAAGCATACTAATGTGGTAATGTGTTGTTCCACTTCCACAATTTGCAAGAGAGCATATAGAAGAATCTTAAGTATGTTTGAAAACTGGAATTCTAATTAAGAAGTGAATAATTTTGGTTCTTTTGTTTGTGTGTGTGTGTGTGTTTGTTTTGTAGTTGATGGAGGGAAATCAAATGAACCTGACATGGAACCAAAATGCGCAAGATGTGGGCTACGGGAGACCGCCACACCAGCATCAGGCCGATTTTTTTCATCCTTTGGAGTGTGAACCCACTCTACAGATTGGGTAAGCTAAGCCATTCCTTCATTAATGTTTATTCTGAGTTCTTGGACTATTATTTGGCTAGCCACCTCCATAAATGCAACTAGAGAGAGAGAGATAAGAGGGTAGAGTAGTGAAATATATTCCATGTACTATAGTCTATAGTGTATCATCTAATTCAAAACTCTAACTGAAACACCTCATCATATCAAATCATCCAAAGTTAACCATGCTCTTAACTGGAGTTGGGTGTTTGTGGTTTGATTATTTGGAATAATATCTTAGTTAGCATGATACAGCTTAATACTTCCATCTATGAATATTTATATACATATTGTTGAATGACTAATGTTCATATAAAAACTAGCTAGTATTGTACACTATTACTTTGATTTCTCATCCTAACAGCAATAAATAGGGAAAAATTGCAATATTTGATTATCTTTTGACAGCAGAAACTTAACTGTGGGAATTTCAGGTACCATACTGATGCAATAACAGCTGCAGCAGCAGGAGCAGGGCCTAGTGTTAATAACTACATATCAGGCTGGCTACCATGATAAGAGTTTCGACCAAACTACGACGTCGTCTAGTTTGAGTTTGATCTCTCTCATAAAACTCGGGGAATTTCAATCTTGTTGTGTGTTTTTTTTCTTTCATAAAAGTAAACATGTTTAACATTATGGAATTTGACAAGACATTATTGGTATTATGATATTCCAATATGTTGGAATTGGAACTACTATTGTATGTCACTCACTCTGTTTGTGGACACTCTTGCGTTTGCACTCTTTTACTTTAATTTCTATGCAGAGTGCGTAAAGAAAATCTTGGCTGTTAATTTCTCTGCAAATTATCATCGTTCTGTGCATATTAAACATATGCCCTCTTGAGATTTTGAAAAGTCTCTTGCGGATTTTAGGGGCGGTTTTGGGCCTATGCGGAGTGGTCGAAAGGACCCCCCCCCCCCCCCAAAAAAAAATAAGCATCAAGAATTACTTAAATGCATCAGAGTGTTTCTTGTTATTTCATTTAGGTTTACTTAGGGCATCTCCAGCCTCGCTGTAAATCTCCAAATGTGGAGCAAAATCCTGCAAAATCCTTCTCCAGCCTTGCATGATAATTGCTGTATATTTGTGTATTTGAACAGTATTGCTCCAAGTTTGGAGCAAACTGTTCATTGCTCTACTTTTTTTTTCTTTGTTAAATTTGTTCTTTTCTTACTCTTTAACTATTTTATCTCAAAGTATATTATTTTAATTATGTATCTAACTATATAACATCAACATTAAAATTATTTAAAAAATCTAATTTCGTAATATATAAGGCAAAATTTAAAAACAAACAATTACACAAAAATACATAAAAATTAAAGTCGTTGCAATAATTTTCCTACTTGTATGAGGGGTTTTAAAACGAGGCTCAATCTTTATTTTATCTAATTTTTCCTCGATTATTCGGTTTGTAATTTATTTATTTATAATATAATCATATTTTGTATACTAATTTAATGAATTGAGGCTATTACTTTTCATTAATATAAATATTTCATGCTATAAATCTTTACCAATTAACAAAAAATATATTTTCAAGATTAAACAAAAAAAAATATATTTTTAGAAAATTTTGCTTTTTGTAAAATATAGAGCACACTTCTGAAGAGGACTTGCTAATTTTGATATATATATATATATATATATATATATATATATATATATATATATATATTATTTTTGCTGCAAAATGGTGCAAACCATTGAAAATGCCCTGAGTATTTAACTAAAAATAACTAATTCTCTTAGTTTAGATAATAGAGATTGCGCATTATACCCATGTGGTGGTGTTGGTTCTGTTCTCCTAGATAGTGTTATCATATTGCACATTAAATTTTAACCATTAAAGCCATTTATATATTATTGAATAAGGCACCTAAAATAAAGGGCTCGATATTTAAAAATTTGCGGTACATTTCTATATCATTGAATAAGGCACCTTCAAGGCTTCAAGCTCATCAGGCCTAGCTTAAATGGCTGGTTAAGGTACTTTAAAAGCTTAAATCTCTTTTTAGTGAGAGGTTTTTGATTCAATTCTACCAGGGTGTGATATAATATATTCTCGTTTTATGTGGTGTAGTGATCTTGCCTACGTATGGAGTACGTAATATATTCTTACTTTATTTGTTAGTATAGTGGCTCCGTCTGCGTGCAATTATATAATGGTGTAGCGATTTATTTGATAGTTTATATATATAACTCATTGTAATTCCCGAAAAGAAAAAAATAATAAGGCACCTTTAAGTATAAGCGCTCAACTCTATCCATGCCAATTTCTCTAATAAAGTGTCGTCGATATTTTATCTCTTATTTTCATATCGTTAATTAAAGTCGTGTAAGCTTTAAATAAAAAACCATATCAAAGTTAAAGTAGAGTAGATTATAGGTTTAATGGCTTGAAAATTTTTAAACTCTTTGAGTTGTCTCGATTTGCACATAAGAAAAAATCTCTCATAATTTTCAAACTTTGAGTTTCGTCTTATTTTGCCACCGACTTGATTTTCGGCGAGATTCGAGTTGATATAACAACCGTGAATCTGACATGGACGTACTTAATTAAAAAAAACATAAAAGAGCCAGTAAATTTCCAAATTTTTTAAATTGTCGCGTTTTGTATCTCAAAAAAAATTATCTCAATTTCCAAACTTTTAATTTCGTTTTGGATTTTGTCACCTCGGTCATCGATCTGACATGGCAACTATAAATATGACGTAGAGATAAATAGACTAAAATTTAGAGGCGGTTTAAGCTATAGTCTAGGGATTATAGTGTTACCCATTAAAACTGAAATCTTTAGGTATAAAATAAAATATTCGGATCACATTTCTACTGGCCAACTTTGTCAGGAAAATCTTGGACCAGGTATTTGTTATCTGCTTTTAACTGCTGGGCCGCACATGCTTTAGATACTTTTTTTAAATTTTTTTTTTATTTCGTTTTTAAGGGGTAATTCTCAGCCTCAAAATCCAGCCCACATTTTGGGCATCGCAATCCTTACAACACGTATCCATATATATATACTGTTTGAACGTACTTGTGTTGGCGTAAAAACAGTAGTTCGTATTTAACGTCAGGTTCAACGGTAGAATGAATTTTTAAATTTAGTGTTATAATTAATATTCCTTTCGATCCCTTCAATAAGTTACACTTACAATAGGCACGAGATTAAGAGAAAAAGAGTTAAATGATAATAAGTGTGATTAAGGTAGTATTTTATTGTAGATATTAAAATGAGTTGAGTGAAAAAATACAATACAAATTAGTGTACTAATCTTTGCCAAATAAAGAAATGAGACTTATTGAATGGGGCACCCGAAATGACAAAATGAGATTTATTGAACGGAACAGAGCGAATATATTTAATTAATGTACACATAAATATAAACAAAAACAATCTTAATCTATAAGGACAACCATTTTTTATTTAAATTTAGGTGGCTCATGTGCGCCAGCGTACAGTGCCCTCTTTAAGATTAAGGCTGTCTAATTACTTAATCTTAAATTAATATAACTAATAACTAAGATTAATAAATACTTATTATTCTTTAATGTTTTCAATTCAGGATTAGTAAAGTGTATTAGTTAAGATTTGTAGCTGAATTTTTAGTTACCACTATTGTATTAATCCTTACATTGTACGCACATGAATATCTCCTTAAAATGTTAAAAATAGAGAATATCATGTGATATAACCAATATGAGCATTGAAATATAAATTATAGCTCACCCTCTTCATAAATATAAATTATGACCATTTTTTTGAACTTAAGACCTAAATACCCTTTTCCCTCTTCTATTTGTAATCCATCACTTCTTGACCTATTTTATTGATAGTTAATTCCCTTTTCAAATTTTTTCTTTCTGTTTTTTTTTTTTTTTTTTTAATTTTCCAGTTTTTTTCTTTTTTTCTGTTTTTTTTTCTTATTTTCCAGATTTCTTTTTCTTTTTTTTCATTTTTTTTTTGTATTTTCCAGATTTCTTTTTCTTTATTTTCTGTTTTATTTTTTATTTTTCAGATTTCTTTTTTATCTTATTTTCCAGATTTTTTTTCTTTTTTTTTCTTTTTTTTTTATTTTTCAGATTTTTTTTTCTTTTTTTCTATTTTTTTTTTATTTTTCAGATTTTTTTTAATTTCCAATTTTTTTGTTTGCCTCTTCGTTTTTTTGTTTGCCGGTTCTTCTTCGGTCAAGATTCGAGCGAGGGGAGCCGAAGGCCTTGGAGCGAGCCGAAAAAATCTAAATTGTTGCCCGACGATTATCTATATATTAGTAATCGGAGCGAAAGCGGAGCCGTACAATCGGAGCCGAAGGCGGAGTCGCAAAATCGGCGCAATATAACATGGAATAATTGAAATGTTTGTTCCAAGAGTACCATGTCATAACTTGGAACATCTGGAACTAATTCGACAATTCGTTCCAATTGTACCAAATTTGGAACAATTGGCACTAATAAGGCTAAATTTGTACCAGAAGTACTAGAACATTTGGTACTAATATGACTAAATTTGTACCAAAAGTACCAACTGCCTCATACCCGGCCCGACCCGACCCGCGCCTGCCCGCGTCCGATCCGACCCGTTCCGCGTTTCATTAAGGGTATTTTCGACCCAAATTGAAAAAAATGGCCAAAATTTATATTTTTAAAAAAGGTGGGCCAAAATTTATATTTTAATGGTCATTATGGCTATTTCAAAATATGTCTTTTAAAAATATTCTTGTTTATCCTTGCACATTATGTTAGAAGTTACACGATTATACGTATCAAGAAAATAGATAAATTACTACTATCTATATCTATAATTATTACATAGAATTTTTTTGTAAAAATAAATAATTAGCACTTATCATTGAGCTAAAATGAAAAGTATGGCATCAATTTTTTCAAAAAATACATCATTTTCTCAAAAGTTATGAATTGAGACCTTATTGGACAACTAGAAAATTTTCGAAATATGACACTTAAATAAAAAAACAGAGGGAGTAGCATTTTATTCATTTATTATTAATACTTCTTCCATCCATGATATATGTGGTTCTTCATAAATGGAAATTAGTTAATCACTCTCCACTCACAATAACAATTAGCCTCATTCTCACTCACAATATATCCATCTCACTCACTCTCTCACTCTTAAAACTCGTGTCACTCCTTCCGGCAAAACTTATCGTGAGCTGAGGGAATATATGATAGTCGATGACATTGCAACATATCATTATGTGTTAAAGTCCTCTAGAACAAGCATCTCGAGATAGCCTAATCTCAATACTTGATAGTGTTCTATTCCTCAACGAATCTAAAATTTCCCCTCTCTCAAATCTCAATACAAACACATATTGTAAGGGGTGATGAGTTTAACTCTCTCCTATCTATTTATACACAAAATGCAACGTGCTAATAAATAGCAAACCTACCAAATTTGTAATTGAATGAATATGTTCCGAAAATGGACTTATTTCTCCAAATCGTGGGCCCATATATATGTGTGTGATACCAGTATTCGTGTGTGAGCCTTTCTCAATTGATAAAACTTAAAAGTCATAATCAAAGGGTATTCCAGACTTTCAGGGAGATGTGAAAACATCATTTTTTTATACAAAGTGGCCTACTATCACAAATAGAAAAAACAAATTTAAACATAATTGACAATGTCCTGTGATTTCCAACATCAAGATTTGAGGGAAAAACTTACAATCGAGTCAACATCAATTGATGTCGGTACTCAATTAATGACCTTGTTTCTTTGTTTTAAACTTGAAAAGTTTAAAAACATGAATAAACTTGAGATTCTTATTTTTCAGTACTCCCTCCATCCATCACCCGTTTACCGCATATTAATCAGTGCAGATTTTAATACTTGTAGGGTGTGTTCATCGGATGAAAAGGAGGGAAAACGATATATAATACTCCCTTCGTTCAAACATAAAATGTCATTTGAGTTCCAACATACAGATTAAGAAAAACTGATAAAGTTGTTTTGAATAGCGATAGTGAGATAATAACAAAAAATAGTGGTAATGACAAAAGATGGTGGTATTGACAAAAAAGTAGAAATAAAATTGTTATGTTGACTAAAAAGTAGGAGTAAAGTTGTTGTGAGGTGGAACCATCAATGACAAGTGATAATAAATAAAGAAAAAGTAGGATGGTATGGTTGTACAAAAAGATAAATAGACATTTGATTTGTGGACAAAAAAATATACTCCCTCCATTCACCAAAATATGTCCACTTTATTCTGGGCACGGAGTTTAAGAAAGCTGATAAAGTGAAAGTTAGTAGGGTAAAATTTAGAAATTAAGGGTAGTGAGATAATGACAAAAAAACAGTGGTAATAACAAAAAATAGGTGGTATTGACCAAAAAGTAAGAATAAAGTTGTTGGGATGATAAAAAGGTAGAAATAGAATTGATGTGAGGTGGGGTCCTAAATGGCAGAGGGTAGTAATATTTGGAAAGTGTTGGGGTAGTGTTGTACAAAAAGGTAAAGTGGACATGTTTTGGTGAACATGATTACTGTTCAAAAGTGGACATGTTTTGGTGAAATGAGGGAGTAAGTAAGTAGGCATTTTATTTTTGGACGGAACGAGTATTATTTTACTTTCATATATTTTGTTTAGTTTCGATTTAAGAAAAATACGGGTAGAAGGTATAAAGTTTAGGCAGACCCTTTTTCTTTGCCCAGAGTAAAAATTTATACCTCCAAAATGAAGGTTTAATATTATACCTCCCATATGCTTTAGCTAACCCCTGTTGCCTGGTTGCCGGGTGTGGGGTGGATATTTCCACCATTACCCATCAATCTCATCTCAAATGAACAAGATACAAACATTGTGGTCCTCCCTTGAGAATAGAGATAAGTATATGACAAAAACTCTGGTGCAACTGTTGCACCGTAGAACACCCGCCCGTTTGACCGACCCGTTTGACCCGGGTCAACCCTCTTTTTGACCAGTTTTTTTTTTATTGTTTTCCGCTTCTTCTATGGTCAAGATTCGAGCAAGGGGAGCCGAAAGCCTCGAAGCGAAAGTCCAAATTGTTGCCCGCCGATTATCCTTATTTTAGTAATCGGAGCGAAGGTGGAGCCGTAAAATCGGAGCCGAAGGCTCCGCCGGGGAAAAAAATCTGAAAATTTAAAAAAAATTAAAAATTAAAAATTAGAAAAAAAAAATCGGGCGCGTGAGACCCACGCGCGGCGCGTGGATCTCACGTGCTGGTCGGAATGGCGCGTGGCGGGTCAGGGCGAGTTGGGGCGGGTGCAAATGGGTGCAGACTTATGCACCCAAGTCCTTCTCTAAGTATATTATTACTTCAACCAAACAAGAGTATAAAACTTGTGGTCTCCATAATAAAGTATAAATTTATACTTCAAAATATTATCACTCCATTTAGAAGTATAAATTTATACTAGAATACACCCTTAATTGACATAACTGATACTCCCTCCCTACGTGAACTCTTGCATACTTACCCCTTTTTTTTGTATGTGAAGCAATGTTCTGTTTTACTTTATGTACATTTCTACCCTTAAAGAATCATTCATATTTACATCCAATTAGCATTTGGACACACACAACCACAACCACTCATTCTCTTTAATTTAGACCCACACAACCACAACCACTCATTCTCTTTAACTTGCAATTAACAATCTAAACCTATATCATTAACAATACCCCTATTATCTTACTCTTACCCTACTCAAAATAACTTTATCAGCTTTCTTAATCTGTGTACTGAGCTATTATTGGGGTATAATTTTACGTACAGAGGGAGTAAGATGTATTGTGAGTGAAATAAAAATTCTAAGATAAGTTTTGAAGAGAATTAAGTTAAAAGTAAAGTGTGATGTCTGTTAGTACAAATTAAATGCAGTGGAAAATGATTAAAAAATAGAAATTGTAATAAAAAGGAGTGTGTACAATAAAATACTACTAGTATAGAAATTTATGTTAGCAAGTGGAAGATGAGGAATGACGTGTTTCATACAGGAGGAAAAGAAACATGGCATGGCATAGAGAGTGGAATCAAATCTAGGAAATGCGTTGCTGTACATCTAACATTGGCTTAGGATTTAACCCCAATGAGTCGGTCAGTGACTCAGTGGTAAGGCTGCACACAACACAACACAACCCAACACAACCGCAGAATTTAGATTGATGGAGAAACAAACCAAATCAAACGTAGCCAAAACTCTCCACCAAATTTTATTCTATTTATTGGGCTGCCTTGGCCCTATAATCCTATATACTACACCCCTACTACTCCATAATACACTATGCAGCTTATTTTATTTTAAATTAAATTAAATTAAATTAAATTAAATTAAATTAAATTAGATTAGATTACTTACTATTGAAGTATTATCACGTGCCAATTTTTGTCCTCAAGGACTCCAAACAATTGTCGTTTGTTCAATACTAGCTACTATGAATAAAGTGTAACCATTATTATGATTTTAAGTATTAATTAATTGCATGAGAAGGCATAAAGCTTTGCTCAAATTACAATTACAACACCACTGTCAAACATTCGCATCTCGTACTTCTTTTGAATTGTTAATTTCGAGTAATTTCTAACATTTAGAAACATGCCGTATAAAATTTATTTGGAAGTTAGAACTTGCCCTGTGTTATCAATAAACGCGACAACTCCATTGATTAATGTTATTTTTTTTTCTTTTCATTTTCAATCGGGTTGCTCCAATGGATATCTATTATCATAAATTTGTGAAAAGAAATTCTAGCAAATTTCTACATTGGCAAGTAAAATTGAAATATAAATACTATATACAACTCGTGCACAAATCTTCACTATATGAAACGTGAATTTCAAAACTTTATATCAAGAAAAATCGAACAAACAAAAATAACAATTCGCACACTTCTCCAAATGGAGGTTGACTTTGTAATAGATGTGCAGGTAGGTATGTATATATTGTAGACAAGCATGGCGTAGAGTGAAATTTAATTCTATGCCATATCCCCCATCAATTTACAATTTCCCTCTCACAGCCTCCCAAAACTTACTAATTATCACCCCACTAATTTTTTCTTTTTTTCTTTTTGACATGGAGAAGGAGGAACTGTAGAACTTGAAACAGATAAGATCTATTACCGTGTGGTTATCCCACTACTCCCTCCATCTATGAAGTGGTTTGTCACATTCTGAACAATATGAGTTTTAAGAAAATGGTAGATGGTATTAAATTATAATTATTGTGAGTGAAGCAAGGGTCTCACAATAAATGTGAATGGAGTAGCAAAAATGGCAATCATTTTGTGGACAAATTTAAATAATAAAAGTGATAAGCATTTCGTGGACGAGGGAGTATTAGATAACTCCTCATTTATTTAAAAGCCGCCAGAATTTAGGAAAAATAAAAAATACTAGTAGCACAACTAACCGCCCATTATATTTGTCATGAAATTATAGATTAAACATGATGCAAATGGAAGAGAGTATTTAATTATCCCCTTAGATATTTATGTGTGTATCGAGTACAATTGCAGGTGGCTTGCACTATAAAATATAGTACTAGTAAATTGATGGATAAATTGATGATGGGCAGGTTGGGCAGGGCAGGGGCAGGGCAGCTGGGCTTAGGCAGCACCACCACGAGACGGCCGCGTGTCGGGCCAGCCCAATGAGAAAACAAACAAAATAATGATACGCTTCGGCGTGGACCACGAGTTTCGCCACGTCACCCTCCCTGTCATGCCACGTCAGTCCTCATTTGGAGAGAGGATAATTTTTTGCGTTCCGTCCATGAAAAATAATCCTACTTACCACATTTTTCTTGTCCATGAAAAATAGTCCTACTTCACTTTTTTCACTCACATCAAGTGGGACCTACAACAATTTTCACTCTCATTTTATTTTTTCAACTCACAATAAGTGGGACTCTCATTCCACTCACAACAATTTTAACTATATTTTATATTTTTCACTCACAACAAGTGGGACCCTTATTCCACTCACAATAATTTTACTTCTACCATTCCTACTAAATGGGACCCTTATCCCACTCAAAACCACTTTATCAGCTTTCTTAATCTCCGTGCCCAGCAGTAAATGATACTGTTTTTTGTGGACGGAGGAAGTACTGTTTACAGCGTCATATAAAAATATCTCTCTTGCTGTAGAATAATTCTCTTTCTCCTCCTCCTCCTCCTCCTCCTTCGCCTCTCCTCAACGCTCTCTCTCTCTCTATCCTCTCTGCTCTCTCCTTTCTCACACACATAATAAAACACACGCATATTCGGAATCACTCACTTGAGTCAAGTGCGCCAAAGATGGGGAGAAGAAAGCTGGAGATCAAGCGAATCGAGGACAACAACGCGCGCCAGATGTCGTTCACGAAGCGAAGAAACGGATTGCTGAAGAAGGCCAAGGAATTAGGCGTTCTCTGCGACGTGGATGTCGCCGCCATTGTTGTCTCCAGTAGAGGAAAGCTGTACCAGTATTGTAGCAACAACAAGTCAGTAATTTCGTTTCTGTTCATAAATATCGCTGTTTATGATTTCGTTTTGGGCGTGAATTTTGGTGTGCTGATTGCTTATCTATATGGTTTGTATTTTGATTTCGAACTCAACCAAATCGATCGAGTTTGATGTTTATGTTGATTTCCAATGCCGTATTATATCATTGAATTAGCTTCTTCAGTCCAAATACAGTTTGAATACTACTATTTCTTCAGGAACCGAGTACAAATCTATCGTTATAGTCGATCGTATTCGGGGGCTGTCGAATCAGTCATTTATTATATCCAGTTAATGATAAATTATGTAGAACCCTAGGTCCTTTATTTCCCAGAGTAGAGATCATGAGTTGGAACCAAAAATAGAAAATTAAAATGCTTAATATAGTTATAGCATTTACGACTCATTGAATTAATAAGAAAGACGCTTTTAACCTTTCCATTAAAACTTAACATATTTCTAAGACGTATATGTCATATCTAAATATTAAAATAATAGTATTATTTTTAATTATATTTATATTATAATAAATGTTGAATATATTATAATTTATGTGCGTGAATATAAACTAAATTATTTTATGTCTGCTGAGGAAATGCAATAATTTTTCACAGCCTATAATTATGTAGCAATAAGCATAGATACACTATAATTTGTGTTTAATTTTCATGAGTGATATAGTAATAGTGGTATGCTCAAATCTCAATGCATATATAATAATAGTGACCATCTGATCGAAAAACAGGAGTTCTATTCGTTGCTCATGTCATACCACTATGCATAGTCTAGGTAAATTCCACCTTCTCCACCTCTCCTATAGGCAATTTGTCCCCACTGGAGAAAAAAAAAAAAAAAAAAAAAAGCCTCAATAACTTTCTCAATAATTCCATCAATATTATTTATGTCTGTACCAAATATTCTAACATGACAGCTCCCTCACATTATTATTATACGTAACAACACAATAAAATGTGTTCCTCAAATTAAAGACGATGACATTTTAGAAATAAGGACCATTTGTGCTGGAATAAATAAAAAAATGTTCTCGAATCAATTCTTGATTGATTGAAATTCTGCCTAGGGAGAGATGTATAGGGTACGCTTGAAATGATTCTTTCTTATGTTTTATGTTGATCATTTTGTGATGAACGTGAAATAGCTATTTGGCTAAAATGAGTTGATTGAAGAAAGAACCTTGAATACAGAGATTGTATAGTTTATTAAGCATATCAATATGATATTGTTATTTAAATGACATACTAGGATTGGCTTTTATTTTACAATCCACTAATAATACAATAATATGCTTTGTGTATTGCACAGCTTCATCAAGGACTTCATGGCTAAGTATTGTGACACGTAATACTTGATGAAGTATGGAATGCATTCATCATTTGTGATATCAATCAAGTCAAAAGGGGGAGAAACTGCATGATATAATGCATCGTTATTAAACAAAAAAAACTTATTTAGGAGGTTCTTGAATATAAAAGTCGATAAAGAATTAAAATCTCTCTCTGATGAGCACGATTTACTGCTCAATTTCTCTGTAATTTTTTAATGGCCCACATAGTATTAGGATAGGGAAATAGTATATATATTAATTCGTTTAGATTTAAGGTTTAGAGGAATCTTCAGATACATCTGTCTTATTGTGGATCGTAGTAGTATTTTATGTGTTCTCGTAGTAATAATAATAATAATAATAATAATCAAACTATGAATGACCAGTCTTTGCATTTAGAATTATAATATTAATGTCTGTTTGACAAGCAAATAGCCATGCGCCGCTTTATTGTTGGTAAAAGAAATGAATTGATTAAATAAATTTATTTTCACTACTAAAAAAATACGCATTAGGAGGATACATTATAGTTTGGACCACACTATTTTTATTTTTCAACGAATTAGTAGTTATGCAGACAAATGAGAATAGAGCGTTACCAAGTCATCTTCATTGCTTTAAGCTCATTTCTTTAACATAATACATTACACATGAAGATAAATGATGATTAATTATATGTTTGATATTATAATATTATTAGCCAGAAAAATATACCACAAATCCAGCTAATATGAATAAGTATATTTATAGTTGCAATATATACTCATTTTTAATTTAATGTAATAAACACTAAAAAATGGACAAAGAGTAAATCCTTATACCATATTGACTTAAAACTAAAAAGAACGTATTCATCAAATCATGCTATGCTTTCACTGTGTACAAATTTGTAGTTGTAATTCTTTCCTCAAAAAAAAAAAAAGAAGGATTGTAATTCTAAATTTTATTTCATTTAAAAAAAACAAAATGATGATAGCAATTTGTCTAACCACATATATAAAGTGGAACCCACTCACTATATAAATATTATTATACTATTTAAAAATCTCAACTTCATATATAAAGTGGAACCCACTCACTAATATAAAATGACGTTTGTGATCAACTTTTCCAATGAGTCAAACTTATTAATGATAACCTAGGACTTCCACTATTGTCTAATCGCTGCTTGTATTAATCCTCGCCAAAAGCATCACAATTAGTCGTTAAGATTTCTTTCTTCATCCTACAAGTTTTATCATTCAATTAAGAAAATGAGGACTATGTGAATATAATTAAATTAAATGAAGGCTGTAATATATATTTACTTAGATCTAATTATATATACTAAGTGGCTTCAACAACTCTAATGAACAAATGTGTGTCAAACAAGCTCATTCCAATCATTAGAACTCTTCCCCTAGATATTTCTCATGTAAAATTTGCCTTTTCTAGTAATTATAAAGAAGAAACTAATAAAGATTTTGAATGCTATGCTTTTAGAATGTCGACCAAGATAATGATGCATGTTTCGAACATTTGTGCTAATTACAAACTAATGACGGTATAAATCTGACTTCATCAAACAAATAACACAATAATGCTTTTTGCTCATGGTCAAAGCCAACATTTATTATTATTATTATTATTATTATTATTATTATTATTATTATTATTATTATTATTATTATTATTATTATTATTATTATCAATAATCATTCGTGTTATGTGATAAATATACTTTACCTCATAACATTCTTTTTGGATATAAACGCGATACCTAAACAACCAGACACAAAACGGGCAAATGACATTAATATTCATAACATTGAATCTTTTTTCAATCATAAAAAGACCTTGAATGACGTATTAATATGGTAGTTTACTGAAGATAATCGAAGTAAAGTTAATTAACATGTATTAAAACAAGCAAAATCTTTTTGTAGATGTCATAGAACTAAGTTTCACGAAACAAGTAGATCCTTCATCTCTTCTACCCTGATAGAGCGTAAATTAATTAACATCTATGTGTAATGGAACAATGGATAATGTTGGATTTTATAATCACAATTTAGCTTCTCCAACAAGTTGGATTTATACTAGTGAGATGGAACAATTAGACTTATCATTGTAGCCCTTGATTAGATTTTTTCATTCTATGTTAGTTAGGAGAGACATATATAAGTAGAACGTAGAAATACACACTAGAAAATCTACTGGCTGCATTACATTTTTTTTAAATAATTTAGCAAATTAAATTTCAAGACCACGCCACGAGGGACTCGAACCCGAGATCTTTAGTAAGGCATTGGACGTTAGCCACTCTACTACTAGTGCGATACGTATTACTGATGAAACATGGTCCTAGGTGAGAAATTAGGCAATGCATAAGGGTTGACCTTCGATCTAGCAAAGGCCTTCAAAAGGAAACAATTCAAGTATCACGCCTATTCATCGCTGTAGAAATAAAGTAATCGTCGATGTAGAAACACGATAGAGCAATCACTATTAAGGTTCCGAAGCAAAGGGACCATGAATGATTGATTACCAAATTAAGAGAGGATTTTATTGGGGGGAGGGGGTAAAAAGAGAAGAGTTATGATAATACAAAGAATGCGACTGCACATTGAATTATTTTTAAAATATTTGATTGATGTTACTCATACCATTAAGGTGTAACTTTTCTTCAGAGTCCATCCAATGAAAACTTTAAAGTCAAGCATGTTGGCATGTTAGGCCTTGAGCAATAATAGGAAGTGCAAGAAGTTTCTCAAGAAGTGTGCGAGTAAGATTATGATACTAAAAAGGCTCGTGCTAGTATAGAGACAACTATGAATCTTATACTCGAATCATTATGAATGGATAGACCAAACCTCTAGTAAGAAGGGACCAAAAGAAATAGTGGAAGGGGGAAAAAAGAAAAGGGATGAGAACAGATAATAGATAAAAAAATATTCATCATGAACTACATACAGTATTAACCTTGCTCAAAGTAAGCGTTCACATGGCATATATTTGTGTATACATACATAAGTACTTACTCCCTCCATCTATGATAATTGTAGTTTTTAGAAAACAAAGGTTCAAAAAACGACAAAAAGGGATAGGTGCAGAGACTCAGGAATAGGGGTGGACTAAAATACCGAAATATAGGTATACCGACCGAACCAAACCGAAAAATACCGTATTTTACCGAATTTATGGTATACCGTATTTTCGGTATGGTATGATACCGTACCGAAAGGTTTTGGTATGATAACGATATATGAATTTTAAATACCGCAGTATACCATACCGAACCGAAACTTTGGTATACCTATATTTTCAATAAATACCGATATTTGGTACTTACCGAAATCGCGGTATATGCCGAAGATTTGGTATATGCCGAAATTTCTAAACAATTATATATAAATTGATATATTTATATAACTATATATGTATATATATTAAATTATTAATGAATTATTCATTATATTAATTCATTAATATTTTCGGTATACCGTACTTTTACGGTATACCGAAAATAAGATGGTATACCGAAAATAAGGTACGATAACGGTATGCCTTTTGAACCATACCGAAAAGTTTGGTATGATATCAATATCAAAATTATGTATACCGAAACTTTCGGTATGGTATCGGTATGACCAAAAAATCTCGGTATGGTATACCGAACCACCCCTACTCAGGAAAAAGCCTCTTTGGTATTTAGTTGACCCTCAGGAACATCAAGAAAAGTGAGGTAAAATTTTTTGAATGGATACATGGCTCACACTTTTTGTAGATTTGTGATGTTTAGAATAATATAGACTGAGCGGGTCATTTTCTTAAATAAAAGAATCTCACTCATCATGGACAGACTAAAACGGAAATCTGAATATAAGGTTATAAAAAAACTATAATCAAACTTGCATTTAAACTTTTTGGAAAACCTTGTAAAGTAATTTTAAATTCTTCACACTCGGTTCAAAATGAAATTCATATTTGTATACCAATTCACTTTGCAAGTTCTATTTAGCAAAAATATTCCCCCCCCCCTCTCCATCCCAATTTAGTATGGTGCAAGGCCGTGCAGGGCCCGTCAAAAAATATATAAATATTTGGTAGGAATATTTTAAGTGAAGGAATTGACTCATTTAGGATGTATTGTTAATTTCTTAATGGATGAAGAAATTTTATAATAGTAAATATTTTTAACTTTTAATGGTAAAAAGGTAAAAGATATGTGCTAAAAAGAAAACAACATACTAAGTCGGGACTGCTAAAAAATGAAACTAGCCATGCTAACTAGGGATGAAGGGAGTATGACATTTCTTGTATCTTCTAAAGTCACAAATTGTCATGCACCTGACTTCTTGTAACAAAGAAAATAAAAGTGTAATCCCTAACGCTCCCACACGAACTAAATTGTGAACATACACAACAAATGTATAACAACTTGAAGGGTAATCTAAGTAATTGTTGATTATCAATGTAGATTTCTTAGTGAACAATTATTCAAATATTTGAATACTACTGGAGAAATTATAGAATGCATAAATAAAGTTATTAGACTTGCAACAACTACCATTTTAGGTTTTGAATGCGCAAAATAAATTATTCAATCTTCAGAAGTTGCCGATTTTCGCTTTCATCATTCTTTGTCATTCCAAGCCTCTGATTAAGATCGCTTTGTAGTCTAAGCATGCATACTACCAACCAACACTTGAAAGAGAATCAATAATATTTCTTACCTAGCTAACTATAACCATATTTTTCGACCTTACCACCTTCAACCGTAATGATGGAGTTTCTCATTTGGGTCTCACATCAATTGAGTAGATGTATTGCATTCTACATATAAATTGGTATCTCCTCTTCCACTACAACGCATTTTAAGGCGTGAAACCCAAATCTAATACAATATCAAAGCAATCTAAACTCGATGGTTTATAGTCCCACATCAATTTGACAAAAGGCCTACACGTAGCATGTTGGAATCCCCCCTTGTCCTATGTCGATTTGATATCGTGCGCTTTAACATAGGGTAATGTATAGGTTGGATGATCCCCCTTTAATAAGACCATTTAAGGAAGAGAAGTTCATTTAATATTGTAAAATACCTGAGATTAGCACCGATGGACCGAAAAACAAGAAAGCAAGCTTCATCCTCCCTCCTTCCAAATCAATGTCTTTTAGCTCCTATAACAATGCCATCATTGTCATGAGGAAGCCCTCATCACTGGATCAAATCCATAGAAAAGTGGGCTCACGAAGTCTCGAACCAACATTGCCCATCCTCGAATGAGCTTCGACAAAGCAAAGGAAAGATATTTCTATTACTAGTGAATGATGTTGTCGAATAAATAACAAAAATAGCAACAACTCCATCTAGTAGATGCTAATAAAGTAAAATTAGAACAAACAGCTCTACTGGTACCCTATATTCTTCACAAAATGGGTAAATCTTCCGAACAATACTCGAAAAGATTGCCTTAAACCATAAAACGCCTTACACAATAAAAAACATAAGAATTATTTGTGTGTTGCACGCCAAAAGGTACCATGTAAACCTACTTCCCAAGATTGTTGTGGCAAAAAACATTTTCTAGTCTCACAATCCATAAGGTTATTTAACTGGCTAGTTCTTATATATTATTGGTAGTTAAAACCGAAATCGGTTGCCTCTAGGTGCATGAAATGATCCACTTGCAAAATTGATTTTTGGATATAGGTTGTTTCAATACCTTTCTTATAGGTTAACTACAAGAGCTAGCATTCCAATCTAGTTTGTACTCCTACATATTAGATATTACTTCTTGAGGTTTGTAGATCTCCCTTGTTAGAATTCGTAGAATAGAACTAACACTAAGGGGGCGTTTGGTTTGTTGGATGGGATAAATAATGTTTGATATGATAGTGTAGGATGTGATTATTTATATTACTAGTCTTGTGCTTGGATTGCTTGATTGTGGTGTAGGATAATTGAAGGATTATGTGTGCACTATTGTGTGTGGGTGTGTAGTGTGTGTTTATGTGAGGTTATTTTTAAAATTTAAAATAATGGATTAGATGAGGATTAATAATCAACTCAAATTTAGGATGATAAATTATCACTCACTTGAGTGATTGGAGCACAGGCCTCGTTATCTATCACGTGTTTTTATCATTTTACCCAAACATGTGATTAGATAGGATTCAACCACTCATAATCAAACAAACCAAATGCCACTTAAGGGGTTCCTTAATTTTTATTTCTTATAGATATACAACACCGGAACACTAGTTTGCTCAAAAAAACAAAATCCTTAATAAAACAAGGCCCAATATTTATCATCCAAATATGTGATATTATGTATCTCACCTCCTAGATGGACTTAAACTACAAAACACAAGTTAAAGATATTATAAAACACTTTATTATTGAAATAAACTATGCACATTTTCTCTTTACTCATAATGCAAAGGGCATCTTAATTCAATAGAGAATTTAATACATCCAACTAAACAATAGAGTATATGTATCGCTAGTAATTTAATATGTTCAAACAAACATAATATTGATATCACATATGGTATTAAATATCTTGTCAAACATATCAAGCTCTCGTATTGTAAAGCAAAGCAAGGGTAGTGTTTGTAATTAATTCAGTTCAAGGTTACTCTGGATGGAAGCTTTGATTTTATAATTCTCATTCATGACAAATACATCACTACCTTCAAAACTTTTGAGGATTCATGTGGGCGTTTCACCTTTTATACCATCAAAACCATAATTTCAATACAAGACACAAGAGAGAGAAATTACCACATTTCAGCTTCAAATAAGTATCTAATATGAACCATCTTACATAACTGGACATCGTACAGGCTTGAAGATCCGAAATATGCATTAGTTGAGTATCTAATATTTTTCACGGTGTGTTAGGATGAGTTCCACTTACCTCCTCACAGCTGTTTAGCTCCTCTCCTACCTCGTGCATTTTCACACTTCCAAGTGTTAACAATTGTATAACCTTTTCCAAGACTTGATACGATAGATTTAACTGTCTCAACCTCATTTAGGAACTGGAGATGCTTTGCCATAGTTTTTGGTGTGGTGATAATGGGGTAAGGCTAAAATATCCTGCTCTAGACGGCCATGGAGTTGGATGTCTTATGTTGGATAGTTTTCTAGCTGAAGTATTTCTGCTATGGAAAATTTAATAGTATGATCAGTTAATGCTTACTCTTTCATGGAGCATCCCAAACCAACTATTTTTACGGCTCTAGGTCTCATGAAAAGAAAAGACTTATTCAGTTCTTGGTTACAAGAGTATTCCAGTTCCCATAGTTCTATAGCAGCTGTTCTGCCTGATGCCGTCCTCTAATATGGCATTAACCAACCATTGTAAACTCTACAGATTTTTATGCAGTTGTGTTTTTTTTTCACTTATTATACAGGTAGTCCTTCTAGGTTGCAGTTATTATATGAGTATGAGTGAGCAGAATGCCATAACTAATATTTTCTTGTCTGTCTTATTACATAAGCTTCACCTCATTGACTATCTGTCTTTATCCAGCTTGACTGAGATCCTGCAACGATATCAGAGCCATGCTGAAACTGGAGAAGGAGAAGGTGCCTCAAAGGGAGCTGGTGAGACTCAGGTACATTCAGTGCTCAAGTGGATTTCTCCTATTGTATCCATTTGCACATGGGACTTATGGATGAGGACGCCTGCTCGTTCATTTGTCAAGACAGTTTGTTGAGCCCCACAAGTTAAAATATTAGCTACTCGAATCTTCATAATATTTGTCTTCATTTATCACTAATTTTCCAATAGCAGTTAGAACTGATCAACTGAATGAATTTTCACTGTTTACCCATATCACTAGATACCTTGCGAAAAGAAGATGAGTTGCATCTTATTTCTAAAACTGAAATCCTAGTGCAGTATTTTAGCGATATATCCTGATATTTAATTAATCAAAATGAAGCACAATTTTTCACACGGCAACTGTTGGGTCTGTTTGGTTGGCAGGAAGGGCACCCTAAATGTACAGATGCACTCTCAAACAGACAGCTCCTCCAAATTGCCGAAAGGTAACAAATGAAGCTTTCTTGGAATCCTCATTAGCTCCCAAGACTGCCATTAATTCACTGGTTGATCATAGGGAACTTGGAGGTGACCAATGTGCCGACCACCTCAGTGTGACTGACCTCATAAATCTGGAGAAACAATTTCAGGAAGCACTTATTCATGCCAGATCGACTAAGGTTTCATGCTTCCTCGATTTATTCAACACAGGATTCATCTTTCCAGTTTTATCTTTTTTCTTTAATATCTTTTTAGTTTTATAGCTTTCTATTTTTATAATCACTGATGAAAATCTCATAATGTCTTAGAATTAAGGTTTTTTTGTCTGATCCAGCACCTAAAGATTTGAATTGAACAGAACTCACTCGGTTTTTTTTCTTTTGGTATACAACATTAAGAATGTGTAGGAAGGGATGGAGGCTGTCTGAGAAAGATATGAAGCACTGTTGAGACACTCTTAAGTTCTCTAGCAAATTGTGCCACTTCTTCTACCTTCTATTTATTGATTCTAAGAATTCTCTTCTGCTGAGCTCTATCACATTATAGCATCACATTAAATGATACAGTTAGTTATACATGTAAAAAATGTTAAATTATAATGACACGTAGTGGGCGGGCTAAAGGAGAGTTTCCTTAGTAAGAGAAAATGGTGAAAAGGAGAAAACTTGCGTATCAAATATTGCAGAAGCCTTTGGCCTGAAGGTTGGTGAAAAGTATAGTCATAGGCAGAGCATATCATAACATTGGCTGCTTCAGAAAACAGAATCTTGTATCTAGCTATCTCATCAAATTGGGGAGGACGAGTTGTGAGTCAAGAACCAGATTTCGAAACTAATGGGTTTCATGAGCAATCTTGAGGTAGACAAAGCAGAAATCAATAGGATAGCTCGAAATTTCTGTTTGCATGAGCCATAATAATCCATCAAAATAGGACCTCCCATGGCTTGGAGTCTTATGGATTGTATGAACTTGCTTTCTGTTTCTTCCATATGATGCCTATGCAAGTTGAAATTATTTCTCACTATATTCAATTTATTGGTTGCATATGGTTCACAGCACAGGATATATGAATTTCACCAACTATTGAACTGTTAGTTTAGCTGTTAGAGATTTGTTCATGTGCGTAACGTTTTCTTTTTCCAAATTGTGCTTCTTTATATGATTAAATCTTCTTGTCTGTGAACTTGTACACCAAGCTTCAGTACATGCACTAATTTGTTTCCATAGCCCTAAATAGTTAATATATTCATCTCACATACGACTCGACTTATTCTTTCATGTTTTTGAGCATGTACCTTTGTATGTTGAAAAACTAATTATTGAACTTATGCAGACGCGTTTACAACTTGATTCTATATCAAGCCTCCAAGAAAAGGTATGCAGTTCTGTATTATCCATCTATGCTCGAACATTGCAACAAATGGTAGTTTTCCTTAAATTACTATAGTTTCTAAATGGGAAGTACTGTTAGTTCAGACTCATATGCCAGCATGAGTAAACTATATAATAACAATAAGGCTAGCTAAAAAGTCATTAGGGCTTTATATTTCTTAAAGCAGGTTTAGCTCTATCCTCTTCTCCTAGGGCTAGTTTGGTTTCTGCGTCTTCTTCAGCGTAATTTTTCTGATATGTAAAAATTGAAATGACTATGAATACCAATACTTGAACATGAACTGATCAACTACGGACGACATTCAAAGTTTCTTATGCTAACCTGATATATGTTGGTCCCTGTTATTAAGGTTAAAAGTTAGGGGTGTAAGTAGACTTTTTTCGGAACCAAGTGCCGTAGACAGCTGAGGTAGTATCTAGCTATTTAAGAGTTTGAAAGGCAACTTTCATAATCAAGATTTCATGATAACCTACGAAACTACCTGTACAGATGTATATGAAATCATGATATCCAAATTATCATGAACTTACCATTTGGCCTTTTAAGAACAAGAAGATGACACCATGATATTCCTATATGAAGGTCATAATCTTCTGTCCTGCCCTGGTTCCTTGTTTATAGTATCGTATCCACTTAATACTGTTATCCTGAAATATAAAAAAATCAAATAGGAAAGGTGAGACTAGCCAACAGTACCTAAAATCATGATCAACATGTTCTTTTTTTCTCTTTGTATTACACACCACATATCAAGTGCCACCTCTAACGACAACAAAAAAGAGCACTTACTTTAATCTAACAAAAGAACAATATAGAATGGAGAAGATGAAAGAGGTATTGGAAGAAAGGATATAATATCATGGCAAATTATTGCATGTTTATAGCTAGACCTACTTATGTCATGCTGTTTGTGGATAGGAAAAGATGCTAGCTGAAGAGAAAAGAGGTCTGGAGGAGAAGGTAATCAAATTTCAAGAAAAATTCCATTTTTTCAAATCTGTAATATTATCAAATCAGTCTTCCCTGCAAAAAGCTCAAATAAAGTTGCACAATTAGTTTTTGACCTGTTACTGGTTTGGCTCTTTCCAGCTTGCTCAAAGCAACACCAATATGAGGACAAAGAAAATGATATTCGACCTCAACTTCCTTGCTGAATGTCATATCATGGAATGAAAAATGAGCCGCCTTGACTGCCCCAAGGACTACTAAATGTGATACCAATGGCACTATAAACAACCCAAACTTAGAATACCTACCAATTATTGCTATCGCAATATCTATGTCTATAATATGACATCATCACCGTTGCTGTGTGCTGTAAGCAGTGTAAGCCCTGTTCTATATTTTAGCTTTCGTACCACTCTTCTCCACTGCATGAGTATCTTATAATAAAGAGGCACTACATCTTCTCTGCCTTTATGCCTAAAGTCATGCTTGAAATGCTTCTTTCAGTGTCAATTTGGGAGATTATCTTTTTTTTGTTCAAAACTAGTACTAATATTTACAGATTTAATAATTTGGGACTTAAATCTTTTCTGAATCACATTGAAATTAGATAACCATATAATTTTATGCTGTTAGTAAATAGCATAGAGACACATATTGGGATTAATTTTCTGTATTTGATTCTCTACTAAACAACATATATATATACAAGGATCATATCTAACTAGGGAAAGCTATAGAGCCCATATACAACTAAACCCTAAAGCCCATATACGTCTAACACTCCCCCTCAAGCTGGAGCATAGATATTAATCATGCCCAGCTTGTTACAAAGATAATCAATTCTAATCCCATTAAGAGCCTTCGTGAAAATGTCTCCTAACTGATCTTCAGATTTCATGTATCGTGTAGTAATTAGTCCACTTTGAATCTTCTCACGAACAAAATGACAATCAATCTCAATGTGTTTAGTTCGTTCGTGAAAGACCGGATTAGAAGCAATGTGAAGTGCAGCTTGATTATCACACCATAACTTGGCTGGAATAGGAGCCTTTAATCCTATCTCATTCAAGAACTCATATACCCACACTATCTCACTCACGGCTTTAGCCATAGCTCGATATTCAGATTCTGCACTAGAACGTGAAACCACCTTCTGCTTCTTGCTTTGCCATGAGATCAAGTTTCCTCCATAGAAGACACAATATCCAGAAGTAGATCTTCGATCTTCTTTTGACCCTGCCCAATCAGCATCTGAGAAACACTCAATTTTATTGTGACCATGATCACTATACACAATTCCCTTTCCAGGTGCACCTTTCAAGTAGCACAAAATCTGCTCCAGTGCCTTCCAATGATCAACGGTTGGTGATGACATATACTGGCTCACCACACTCACAGAATAAGCGAAATCAGGACGTGTCACCCTAAGATAATTCAACTTGCCAACCAATCTTCTATACCTTCCAAGATCATCAAATAACTCACCATCTTTTGTAAGCTGTAAATTTGGAACCATTGGAGAGCTACATGGTTTTGCTCCCAACTTTCCTGTCTCGGAGAGTAAATCGAGTACATATTTTCTTTGAGATAAGAAAATCTGTCCCTTCTTATTTCTCATCACTTCAACTCCTAGAAAGTATTTAAGCTCTCCCAAGTCTTTCGAATTAAACTCAGTGTGAAAGAAAGCTTTGAGAGACACAATCCCATCTGAATCACTGCCAGTGATCACAATATCGTCCACATACACAACCAACAAAATAATACCACGCACAGAATGTCTGTAGAAAACTGAATCATCAGATTTACACTTCTTCATGCCAAACTTCTCAACAGCACGAGTAAACGTACCAAACCATGCACGTGGACTCTGCTTTAAGCCATATAATGATTTTCGAAGATAACACACCTTATTAGACTCCCCCTGAGCAACAAAGCCGGGCGGTTGCTCCATATATATAGTATCGTCGAGATCACCATGCAGAAAAGCATTCTTAATATCCAATTGGTGTAAGGCCCAATGATGAGTGGCAGCCAATGAAATCAACAAACGAATAGATGTAAGCTTGGCAACGGGAGAAAAAGTATCACAATAATCAACCCCATAAATCTGCGCATATCCCTTAGCAACAAGACGAGCCTTCAACCGATCAATGGAGCCATCAGGATTAACTTTAACCGTGAACACCCACTTACAACCAATAGCCCGTTTACCAGCGGGAAGATCAACCAGAACCCAAGTACCATTACCCAATAAAGCATTTAATTCCTTAATCATGGCGGCACGCCAACCAGGATGAGCCAAAGCCTCCTCAACAAATTTAGGAATAGACTCAAGAGACACAACGAAAGCACGAGAAGAGGGAGACAAACGTCTATAGGAAACAAAGGCAGAAATCTGATAGGTGCAAGAACGAGTACCTTTGCGAAGAGCAATAGGGAGATCATCACTCAAAGAAGGATCTGTTGACGAAGATACTGTTGGAGGGGGACACGAGGTAGATGCATCGGGAACCACATCAGCAGTAGCAGGCGCAGGCACAGAAGACGGAGGACGACGAGAGTAAGTGTGTATGATAGGAGGCCGAACAGAGGCAGACGGAGGAACAACTGAAGAAGTGATAGTATAAACAAGAAAGTCTGAATCATCCTCCTCAGTAGGAGGAGTGGAGTCATGAGAGAAAGATATATGTTCTGAAAAAGAGACATCAACTGAAACAATATACTTATTCAGACTCGGACAAAAACAACGATACCCCCTTTGTACTCTAGAATACCCCAAAAAAATACACTTTAATGACTTTGGATCTAATTTAGTAACGTGAGGCCGAACATCCCGAACATAGCAAGTACTACCAAATATTTTGGGCTCAATAGGAAAGAGAGACTTAGACGAAAAGAGAACATGAAACGGAGACTCACCACAAAGAACAACAGAAGGCATACGATTGATAAGAAAACACGCAGTAGAAACAGCATCAGCGCAAAAATGTTTATGAACTTGACGGGTAAATAACAAAGCTCTAGCAGTTTCAAGTAAATGTCTATTTTTTCTTTCTGCAACACCATTTTGAGATGGTGTGTCGACACAAGAAGTTTGATGAAGAAGGCCATTGCGCATCATATAAGTACGAAAGGAATCAGAAAGATATTCTTTAGCATTATCACTACGCAAGATTTTCACAGGCACCCCAAATTGAGTCTGAATCTCAGCGCAAAAAGCAGAAAAATGTGTAAATAACTCGGAACGTTTCTTCATCAAATAGAGCCATGTCATACGAGAATGATCATCAACAAAAGTGACAAAATAACGAAACCCAGGTTTGGATGGAACAGAACAAGGACCCCAAACATCAGAATGGACCAACTCAAAGGGAGCAGAAGCTCGTTTATTAACTCTAGGACTCAAACTAACACGATGAAATTTAGCAAACTGACAAGACTCACAATCTAAAGATGACAACTTAGAAAGTTGTGGACACAACTTCTTTAAGGAAGACAAGGACGGATGACCCAAACGACAATGTGCTTCCATGGGAGTGATGATTCCAGTACATGCTAGTGATGAAGGTAGTGCCATATCAAGAATGTAGAGACCATCACGTTCATGTCCCCTACCAATAATCTTCTTCGTCACAAGATCCTGAAACAAGCAATAATCAGGAAAAAATGAGACACTACAACGAAGAGCGCGAGTAATTTTACTCACAGACACCAAATTAAATGCGAGTTTAGGGAGACAAAGGACTGAAGACAGAGGGAGGGATGAAGTAGGGATGACGGTCCCCGACCCAACAACACGAGATTGGGAACCATCAGCCAAAGTAACAGGAGAAGGAGTACGATGAGACTCAAATGTAGAGAATAAAGTGGAGTTACCTGTCATGTGATCGGTAGCCCCAGAATCTATGACCCAGTCAGAAGGTGAGGAAACAAGACATGCATTAGGTTTACCTGACTCGGCAACAGCTGTGACAGAATTGGGTTTTGGTTGAGTCATACCCTGAGGCTGTAACAATCTAGCATACTCATCGGCCGAAATAGTGACTGCGGCTGGACTAGAGTGAGTGCCACGATCGGCCACATGAGCGGACGGAGGAGGCTTCTTGTTGCGTAATTTCGGGCAGTCTCGCTTGATATGCCCGAGCTCATGGCAGTAATGACATTCCATAGAGGCTGACCAATGTCCTTGAACTGATCTCTGTCCCTTGTTCGCATTACCTTTATACTGCGGCTTTTCGGACTCGTATGCAGAAGCACGACTAACTAGAACACTACTGAGTGGAGATGGTTGAGCAGAAGGTGTGCGCTCGGTGCGTAGAATCCGACTAAAAGCCTCTTCCAATGATGAAATCTTGGAATCGGACAGAACTTGCGATTTAGCCGTCTCAAATTCTGGTGGAAGTCCAGCTAAGAAACTCATCACAGCCATTTTCTCTCGCTGAGTCTGCTGTTCACTAATATCAGAACTGAAGGGAAGCAACGCATTAAGTTGCTCATATGTCTTCTTGAAATCCATGAAATAGTCTGTGAGTGGTCGATCCCCTTTGTCTGGTCTGTAGAAGGCTTGACAAACATCATACATTCGTGAAATATTATCTTTTCCCGAATATAAGAATTCAAGATAATTGAGGAGGGACTTAACTGTCCGACAATGAGTGATCATCCCAATGACCTCACTAGTGATAGAGTTACGGATCTGTAAAAATAAGCGAGCATCCTCCCGAAGCCAAGCTTGTTTAGAGGAATCATTGGTAGGTGGATCATCCGTCATATGTGTATCCATAGAAACACTCAACAAAAAAAGCTCAATGGTTTGTCGCCAATCAAAATAGTTAGTCGGACTGAGCTTGTGATCTGTGATCATCACAGATACAACATCAGTTGATACGGTGGGTGGGGCTTCCGATGACTTGCTGTCGGACATAATGTATCAAAGAAGACTAACTCCAAAAAAGAGAGAAGTAGAATTCCAAGCAAAGATTGAAGGCTGTACCAAAACGGAATCCAATACCAACCGATATTGACCCAACCGGTACACCACGTGAAAGAGGAGAACGAGGCGAGAGCAGCAGAATTGACCGGAGGGGATTCCGGCGAGACACGCGCCGTCACGCGCCGGAGAAAGATTCGGCACAGCCGGAGTCCAGCGGCGCGTGGGACCCACACGCGCGGCTGCTGGTGACCGGACTTTGGCTCCGAGGTCGCCGGACGATGGCGCACCTCCCTGTACCGGCGGTGTCGAACGGAGATGGCCGGAAAAGGGGCAGACGGCGGCGGCTGGCCGAAACCCTAATGGGTGAAAAAAAAAAAAAAAAAAAAAAATCTGCCTAAATCTAAAAATCCCAGATCGAATGCTCTGATACCATGTTAGTAAATAGCATAGAGACACATATTGGGATTAATTTTCTGATATTATGCTCTATCAGGGCTTATCCTACATGTTTTAATGCTTTTATTCTTATTCTTATGTTTGTGTATTTTCCCAAACTAGATTTAATTTGTAGATTTTTTGTTGCCATCTGATGCTTATGTTTTCCTGTTGTAGCCAAAATAAGCCACAAAGCAAAGCCAGTCAAACAATAATCATATACTACAGAAACCTCCAAGGCATCATTTGATACAAAATACTGTTTGTATCTAGCTAACTGAAATAATATAATTATCGGAAAATAATCCTTGCAAAATAAATTTCTTCATAATGCCAGAAATAACATTATCCTGTGGTTACACCCTTTTGTCTTCTAGAAAATATTAGCCCAAATGAGTTATGATCATGGTGGGCCTTTCAGGGTTCATCTCCAAATACTATATTCATGTTAAACCAATGCCAATCTCCCTTCACTTGAAAGAGCATAAGAATTATTTAGAGTAAATCTACGACTAGGGGCGAACATTCGGTGGGTTACGGATACCTAGAAACTAAAATAACTGAAATTTTGTCTTCCAATAAAAACTGATTCTAGAAAGCCCATGATGAGCCCAAAAATCATAATAAACCAACTAACCAAATAAACCAAATGAATTCTGAGTGGTAAAAATTGTCAAAACTTTGGCAATTTTTTTTTTTAATTCTGACCTGTTCAATATATATCAAGTCTAACATCAACCATTCAAAACTCAAAATTAGTTGAGGGCTTTTCAAGCCAAGGTTGGGCTTCCAGCCATATTCTCAATTTGGTCATCAGACGTTCCGGACTAAATTACTCCACCGAATGTCCAATGAAAAAATTGAAAACATGAGGAGACAACCTTACCATTGGCTCCAGAAGCCCCCTTAATAAATTTTGAATTTCGATGTGGAATGGACAACTCTAGGATAAAATAGGTAAGTTTTAGAAGATGGGATTAAATTGGAAAAGCAGCAAAAGTTGGAATAGATACTATAATTAACCTGAAAAAATAAGACTAAATCCTATACAGTTTGGACAGAAAATTTGTTCTCAAAACTGAACCTAAACCTAATGAGCTCAAAACAAACTGAATTGACCGACATTCATGATGAGTTGGTTTTGATTCAGTTTTTCTCGCCCTATTCAACAGAATTGAGGTTCAGACTCTCAAATATTTACTTAAGGAAGACTAGATGGGCGCGTAATTACAATTACAAACTAGTAAAATTCAAAGCGAAACAATTAAGATAATGATGTTTCAGATTGAAATGATAATTCTTTTATGTACTGTACTGTGCTTCAAATATTTACAGAAGGAAGATTAGATGGACGCGTAATAACGTCTTGAATTCGTCACCACATGCTCACAAATTTCAGTTTTACGACATTTTCTCTTGCATCAAATGAGGTTATTAAGATTCTCAGGACGGGTTATGCTGGCAGAAACTAACTACCAGAACTAAAGAATGCTACGCAAACTAGTCATTCTGGTACTGCTTCTCTACCAAGGCTACTAAAAATTATTTTGAAGTCCACACAAAAGTTTGCTTATCAAGATGTGTTGATGTCGCACAAAAAGATAAGTTTACAAACAAGCACGATTTACAAAACTGAAAATAAAATATTTTATTGAATGCAGAAAGGCTTGCTTGTTGCTCAAGGACCGGAAGATTCATCTGGACGCTCAGCTAGTTCCTACCTTTCAAATCCGGTGAAAGTCGAGAAAATGACAATATATGACTCTTTCCTAAGGTAGATATTGGTAAGCGAGACATTTTCAATTACTAGATCTTAAGAGTACTCAAGACATCACTATAGATGCACTAAGTAGGACTGGGTGGTTGCAATGGTTTACCACAATGGTTTACCCAGAAAAACAACTTCTACACTACCACATCAGCATCGCATCAAAAGTTAAGAACCCAACTTTTATGTAAACGCATGCCAATTCATGTACCCAACTCTTGTCTGCACAAGATGGATATATGGTGTACATGAACCGAGGGTGCTCAAGCTTGATTCGTTTGTTATCGACTCGAGCTTAAGCTTTATTTACTGAAATTTAAGGCTCACACCAAGCCTAAATAAACTTTCTAAATTCAAATTCATATTTAAGATATTAATTATGTTCTTCATAGAAAAATCATGTTAGAGTATATTTAGCTTTATTTACGGAAATTTGAGGCTTACACTGAGCCTAAACAAACTTTCTACATTTAAATTTATATTTAAAATATTAAATATTTTCGTCTTAGAAAAGTCATACTAATATTTAGTACAATATGAGAGTATATTTACTAAAATTCATTACTTTCTTTATAGGAAAAGAAGTTAGGTACAGACTTAATACAATTATTACTAATTATATATAGAGATTTACACTGTACAAATAAATTATTATATATTTTCAAGTCAAGTTGCTTAACCGCCTTATTCACGAGCTAAAGCGGTGAATATTGTTAATGAGCTTGAACGAGTCTCTATAATCCGAGATCCAAATAGCAAATAGCTCAAGAATAGCTTATTTGTGTGCCTACCCTATCCACATGGCACATCACCAGACCACAATGCTTCATACTTAACTTCTTCCAACTTTTTCATATAAAAAATTATTGAGTGCATGTGGTGGGGAAATTCCATTGTTGGGTGTGAGTATACTACCAGAACTCATGGCATTATCTGATATGGGACAATTGGGCAGGCAACTTTTCCCATTTTTTATAAATGAAAAAATAAATTCAACTCTCACATGTCCCATAATATATGAGTTCATATATTTTGTAATATATATGAGTATGTAACTCGTTCTTGCACAAAGAAAAATGATAAACTCACACACGCGCACACACATCAAACATGGCACGCATACAATAAAGAAAACATACACTCAACACACGTGCAAAGTAATACTCCCTCCGTCCAATTTTAAATGCCCCGTTTGGCCTCAAAAAAGTGTCAAAACTTAATTGCCCCATTTGGACAAATTGACCCATATACCCTCATTCATTCACCCTATTTTCTACCTTTTTTCACTATGGGCCCACCATTAACCCACTTTATTCCACTTTATTATTACCTTTTTTCATTATGGACCCACCACTAACAACCTTTATTCCACCAACTATTATTTTTTTATTCCACCTACACTTTTTCAGCATTCCTTAAACTCCGTGCCCACCCTCAAATCGGGCATTTAAACTTAGACGGAGGGAGTACATGTCAATATCAACAATGGATGAGGATCATGTTTGCAAGTTCTCAGTGGGTCCTAGTACCTACACATATTTTTGCCTCAAGATATTTATATTGTGTGAAAAAGTGAGAATGAGTTAGTTAAAAATACTCAAGTGTGTGAGTGAGTAGATGCAGGTGGTAGTATGTCAAGGAAATGAGTTCAATATTCTATCATAAAAAGGGCATGACTGAATGTACCATTCTTGTAGGTGTAAATGGCTTAGATGAGACCGAAAAGAGTTTGGATGTCTACTTCAACCCCTCAAAATAGTTGAAGAGTCATATACCCTCTCCTTACTAACAATTTGTTCAACTCATCTAAGCACCATGAACTTGAGAATTAATTTTCTGTTCAAACAAGAGACATAATGCACCCTTTTCAAAAGTTCAGGAGACCAAAAATGATTTTAATGCCACCATCAAAACCTACAAAACAGTTTTGAGAGTCTGGATGAATTACTTTCTCCTATTTATTTCCTATCTTAACCATAACAGGAAGTGGTCAATGTCGAAGTTGCATAAATTAACATCGTACTCCAAAGATAAAAGAGTATACTTAATATTCAGAGAAGTTGGTAGAAGATATGTTCCAAGCTAGACCACCTTCAATGCATCCCGGCTCTATTTACAACCCTTTTTACGTGTAACATTCAACATTTAATCAGCAGCCAACAGTAAAACTTTGACATGTAAAACATTCAACATTTATGAAGCATGCAATGTTTTGAAATTATTGCTGAAACTTTACTGGTCAAAGCATAAACAAATGCGTTGCATTGGAGGTGGTGTAGCATGGAATTTACCTTTTCTAGAGAGATACACATACCTTGCGACTAGAGTACTCGACAAGCATACATAACTTCAAGATAGCTATCTTGAGAATCACAATAAGCTCAAGACAGTCAGAAATCCCATTTAAGAGCAGATCATATTTTTCAATACAAAGGTGCACAAAATGTTTTACATAAGCCACAGTTTTCAAATTGTTGCAAATTTATTGTGGGTAATGTGACGTGTTTATACACGAGAAACCTCTTAAGGAAATTCTAATACATGTGTCTTATGTAGCTACCATGAGCTCTCCAAGCATTATAACTAATTATTGTAGCTGACACTATAACCATATGAAGATTGTTTTGCTAAGCGGGCAGAATCTTTTCTTAAGGAAAAACGGGTCTTATGATGTCATTTCATCCGAAGGAAGAAGAAAATAGATCCATCAGAACACGCCCAATCTTAAAATGGTTCACACTTCACTTCCTGTAAGCACTTGTTTTAGGCTTTGTATGATCTATAAATGCTTTAAGTGTTGAATCTAGTCTGTAACTCCTTGCAAAATATTTCCCTTATACAATCTCGATTCTCTATCTTCAAGTTACTTGACTCCCAAATCTCTAATCTGCAATGGCACCAACGTGGACAATGTTACGTATTTGATCAATCCCCTCCACGTTCTAGCATTTATGGTCTCTTCATCACCAGCTATAGTCTTAAAGGATAACAGCAACTATTGTGCTCAACTTATGAAGTACAACTCAGCAGTATTTGGTGCAAGAATCAAGAAATTTATGATTTCATAGAAGAACCCCATTGGTTATTGCATAACCTCAGAAAAGAGAAGGCCACATCTTACATACATTCAAAGAGACTCCACGTCACCCCTAAACTCTCGGATCAAAACGAAATGCAATCCAATCCCAATCGGGGGCAACTGAAATTCTCTTCTGCTTTTTCAGCAAATCCCTTAGTATCTCCCCAGTATATCATATCATAACTCCACACAGGAATAATCAATTTCAAGATCATCTTTACCGACGCATATTACACACAATCATAATGAAACGGAAGAGAAATATACCTCTCGGACCCCTATCTTCATCCATTTCTTTCTAAGATTGATCATCTAAATTATGGTTGTCACATAATGCATGACTACGCCAGCATTCATTCCCACAACTTAAGCACGAATGACATTCAAGGGAACCAAAGAAATGAAGAAGCCAAACAATTGGAAGAACAATGAGAAACAATGACTGCGAGAAGTAAACAAGCAAGCCAACACGATCGATTCTCGGAGGGACAACAAATATCTTCCACATGGATCATCAGCAAAAAAAAAAAAAGCATAATATTAATGTCTTAGTATCAATTGAGATGCTCCATCTTAAGAACCTCTTACTATACTAGAATAAGCCTAAAAATGTCATGTTGATTACAGTCTCTAACTCGACTATTCCATCGATCCACTTAGAAAATTGTATGGGTTCAATCCTCATTATCTTGACATTTGGATGTTTTCTGCAATTTATTTTCTTGAATTTGAAACAAAAAATATTCAAAACCAAAATGGCAAAATGTATTCAGTAGCCTACCAAATCAATTAATTAAACTAAAAAACTTATAACAACTAATATGCAGATCTAGTTGAGAGGATAAACACAACAAATAAATACCAATTAAACAAATTTTCGGCAGTTTTTGACTTTAAAATTAAGAGACAATAAACAAGGGGGAAAATCTTTTGCATGTAAATGGCGCAATATATAAAAGAAAAGAAAATTAGAGGGCAACTTACAGAAAATCAGTGGCCGTTTTTGACACTGAAGCATTCTCCACACCACCTTCCTCCATAAATCATGCATTCCTCAGCTTTATTAAAAGTTTATTCTTTAGCATAATCGAAAGAGAACTTCTTGCAATCACTAATTAAGTAATTATTTTTAGAATAAATTTCGGTCGATAATAATTTGGGACATTTTAGTTAATGATTAATTTTTTACTGTTTGGAGAAGTGTGCATCCGATGATGTGACCCATTGCATACCCAAATCCAACAGATAAGTAAGTAATACTTAAAAAAAATTAATAATAATTTCCCTTCTTCTAATCAACCTCGTGTCATCGTGTGTATTTTTTAAACAAGAATTACAAATTATGGTGTGTTGACTTGGTTTGTAAATTTATACCTCCAAAAGGGATAGATAATATAATATATATATATACCTCCACAAGTTTTATATGTTGTTTGGTAGTAGGGATTATCTATATTCTCAAGAGAGGAACACAATATTTATATCTTGTTCACTTGGAAAGAAATTGATGGATAAAGGAAGAAATGTCCAAAATATATGAAAGGCAAAATGAGGTATAATATTAAACCTTCATTTCTTAGGTATAAATTTATACCTTATGCAAGGGAAAATGAGATCACCGAACGTGAACGGATTTTTCTTAAAATGAAAACAAACAAGTTACAAATTAATGAAATAATATTATATCTCATTTTTCCTTATTTTCAACACAAGTGAACACATCCTAGATAAAAATATTGGGTGACAAATTAATCCGGATATAGTGTGGAACTCTTCATTTACACTTAGCATAATTTACGGTTTCTTGGAATTTGGGAATGTCATCATTTAATGAAGATCTCACTGCCACAGAGAATCATAGTATGTAACTGATTAACTTTAAGAAAAAGTTGTGCGTAATTGAATATTCATTAGAAGCTTATATTAGCGGTATTTAATGGGATAAAGTTGGATATTCTTTATCATATAAGACTGGAAATTCTTACAAGAATGTACATGTTGTAGAGTCACCCCTAACATGATAATATTCCGTACAATAATTTCTTCATATAAGACAATATTATATTTCAAAAAAAAAAAAAGTATGACAAGTTCAATGGAACGAAGGAGTACAAGTTTCTCTTTATTTTAGATATTTTCATTAATAATATCCACTATTTGTTGAGTGCATCAATATTATTCATGAACTTACAATCATTCTTTTGTAAAGGTTTCAATTGATATGCATATGACATACATGTACATATGGAAATACACTGCACCACATATCGGTGAGATTTGAATCCAAGACTTCTCGTTTAAAGAGGGAGATGTGATGCACATCAGCTTGTCACTTAAATTAGACGACCTCATTGGCGCATACATGTATACAGTGGCGTAGTCAGAAAAAATTTCTACTCCAAGCTAATTTTTCTACTTCTTCTAAATATTGACTTTTTCATACGATTCGATTCGGAAACGAGGGCTTCTGCCACAAAAGGTCACATAAAATATAGATAATTTAAAGATTTTATAAGAGGCTTTTTCATGTTGATGAAGGATAACGTAGTAAACTACTAATTAATGTCGTCATTTGATTAGCTTAAGTGAAGTGCACATGTTTAATAAGAGGGTGCGATAAGCAAATTTGGTTGAGGAGAGGTGGAATGTTTCAATCTCCAAAGAAACTCCACGTAGCAATTTATGAAGGGTGAGTCATACATGCATCCACTCCTCAAAAGCTGCTCAAATTATTTAGTAGATCCTAAATTAATCTGTGATAGTTACAATCGAATTAACGTGAAGCGGTCCTTTTTTATTTTATTTTTAAAATATCAATAATTCCTAGTACGACACGAAGCAGTCAAAGCACCTGGGGGCAGAACTTGGTAGACGAAATTTTAAGTACTAATTATTTACATTATTTACATACTATAAAGTACTTATTTAAATCTTCTATCTTACGAATTAAATACTTATTTTTTCCATGTTGAAAATATCATTCACTTAGAAGGTGTTTGGCTGAGCTTTTAAGCTTCTTAAAACAGCTTATAAACTATTTACTATTAAGGATTTAGGAGCTTATAAGTTATTTTAAGGAACTTTTAAACTAAGTCAAACACCCTTTTAATATAAACTACTGCTTAAAGGGATAATGCATATTTAGTAAACCAATAATATCAATTCCAACAAATATATTTCGGTATCAATTTTATCCCAACGCCATTTTACAGTGGCCGAGCAATCTTTACTAGCCCTTCCCTTCCCTTCATCTTCATTCAACACCTAAGAATGTAACTATTCCGACAACTTCTGCACATATAACTCAAAATGCAACTTCATCGATCTTAAAATTTTAATGAGAACGTTTTATTTTTTCTGTTCAACATTGTGCTTGAAAGCCTCAAATTTGAGATTTCAAGCAATTCAGGAACAGAAAAGAGTTGAAATTGCTATACTTGGAAAGTTTAAATTTTTAGTCACTCTTAACGACTACTAGAAGATTAAAATACATTTTAGTCCATAAATTAATTAGATAAAGATTGATCAAGTCTCCATAAGCACACCACCCTCATCAAATTTATACAAGTCTGGAATAAAATAGAAAGCCTAGCTATATAGAATGTAGTAACCTTTATAACGTGTGATATTCATCTTCTCTCAATCCCCCCTCTATTTCAACTTCTAATTCACTCGCTTACTCCTTGTATTATTCAACATTTAGTTTTAACTGGCAAGCAACAAATTAAAAACACACACACGGCATTAAAAATAGAAAAGAAAAAATACTACAATACATGGAAGAAAAAAAAAAGCTGTCAATCAAATATCAAAAAAAATCCATAAAGCATAATATAGTTTGCATGGGAGTAGCAAAATAAACAAAAATATTACAAACTAGACATCAATGAGCAGTTATTCAACTTACAGAAGATGGATATCTTGGATCTCCTTCATTATCTCAGCATATGAGCAGAGCAGAGCAGAGCAGAGCCTCTTTAGAGTTCTGAACAAAACCCTAAATTTTTCTTCCTCCGCTTCTTTTTCATCATTAATTTCCCTCTTCAGTGACCTAGGGTTCGAGATTACAAGCTTTGCCGTTTCCTTTGCAAATCAATCCAGAGAGGGAGCTTTAAGGCAAAGAAAAACTACCATGATGTATGCTGCAGACAGCGAAGCAGGGGAGAGAGAGAGAGAGAGAGAGAGAGAGAGAGGAGAGACAAAAGGGGAGAGAGAGAGATTAGTTGGCGGCGTATGGAATGAGAAAGCGGCAAAAAAGTTGAATACATGGCTGTGTTATGTGCAACACAAGTCAGCAGACAGCAGCAGCTTAATTTTATACTATTTATTACAAGTGTACTGTAGGAGGTGACGCGTGACATCTTTTGACCCCATATTTATCATTATTATAATTTATAATCCCAAAAATTCCAAACCAACAACTCTCGAAAATGTTCATGCCATCCTTAATCCTTAATTCCTTATATTCTTCAAAATTATGTTGTTCTTCACTCCCGGAGTAATTTTTATTTTACAGAAAGTAACCTGTGAGACCGGTCTCTACGTGCGTGAGGTATACGCACGCATGTCCATGCGCCTTTTTTTTCAAATTACTTTTTATTTTTTCTTGTTTGTTTGCCTTTCTTTTTTTATTTGATTTAAAGATCGAGCGAAGGAAGTCGAAGACGTCGGAACAAGTTGAACGATCCAAATTGTTGCCACTAAGATTATCTTTAGATTAGTAATCGAAGTCGGGTTTGATCTGGTCAAATAAGGTCAATCCAGTCTCTAATGAGAAACCGATCTCACAGGAAACTATCTCTTTATTTAAAATTTTAACACATCCGACACATGATAATACTTTTCCTCGCATTATTTGTGAAATTGTGATTTCTGCATTAAAATATACTCTTTCACCTGGTATGGTTTTGGATGTTAGGAAATAAACACTGAAAATGTGTTTCTAAAAAAAGAAGCCATTTTTTTAGAAACACTCCTGTGCAGACTTATGCACACTACTCGACCCGATCTGACCCGCCCACGCGCCCAGCCCGACCCGCGGGTGGGTCTCACGCACCCAGTTTTTTTTTTTAATTTCAGTTCTTTTTTTGAGGTTTTTTTTTTCGGCTCCGATTTTACGGCTTTGCCTTCGCTCCAATTACTAAAATAAGAATAATCGGCGGACAATAATTTGGATTTTTTCGGCTCGCTCTGAATCCTTCGGCTCCCCTCGTTCGAATCTTGACCAAAGAATAAGCGACAAACAAAAAAAGAAGGGTAAAAAAAAACTGGAATATTTTTTTTTTTTTTTTTAACTGGAAAAAAAAGTCAAAGGGGGTTGACCCGAGTTAAATCTGAGTCAAATCCGAGTCAAACAGGCCGGGTCAGGTCGGACGAGTGGGTGGGTGGGTGAGTGTTACACGGTGCGAACGTTGCACCAAGTTTTTGTCTTTTTTATATTTTTAAACTGCGAGAGCAAATTGAAACGTCAATATAACTAAATAGAGAACAATCGATATTGTGCACCAATCAATTATGTTTTGTTTCAGTGAACCGTGTACAAATTAATCGAATGTGTAATCTGTAATTCAATATATGCTTTGTTCTAGGCAACCGTCAGGAATATAGATCAAACATGCATGTCATGTTCATCATAATTAATAAACACAATAACTTGAGCTTTATTTACTTATTAATTTGTAAATTTGACAATCTCAATAATAATTTATAATATTTATACTAAATAAATAAATAATAAAATAATATTAATGTGAATAAAACGAAAGTGATGTTCACAAAGAGTGTACAATACTAAGCATCTCTATCTAAGTGTGTGTTTTGTTGAAAGGACCGGAAAAGTGTAGCGGAGACTCAAGTACAGTCCGGCCACAATCCAATTTTTCTTTATCAAAAAAAAGTAATTATCCAATTATTGTTTTTTACTCTCTGAATAGAATTTATTTGTCTTGATGAAAATTTATTAATCGTCACTAGAGTTTAGTCATTCTAATTAGAGCTTTATTAATCCTCTTCCAAAGGAGTGATTAATCCCCCAATTTTTTTTTCTCTCAAATGAGCACCTAAATCATTAATTGCGAAAAGTTGCCACCTCGACTATATAACCAATCGCTTTGATCTAACAAAAGAAAAACAAGAATCAAAGTTGGTGGTGGGATGATCACAACCAATTCTAATCCTAAGGAAGCAACTTCAAACTTCATGCTAGAACATTGCACCTGTCTCAATATTTATCATTGCAGCAGAAACTAATGTAATTTGAAGTTATCAAAAAATGATCTAAGCTTATTACAGTCATCAAATGATCGGTTTTCCAATTGGTCAGAATGATCACCCCAGATCAGCACATTGGTTATATATATACAAGTAACTTCCATTACCATCTTCGCCTCAAGAGTAGCAGACAAACTCGACTGACCCGTTGGGCGTTGGCTCTTTAATCAACCCGTCCAGCACACTTTTCCAAAAACGCCGCCAGCGCACCAAAACTAGCACAGCCAACACATGCTGCTTTTGGCCCCGCTGAAGAAGAAGAAACCATAGGATAGGCGCATTTTAGTACAGTTTATAAACCAAAACCTCATTAATACAAAAACATCAACCAGTTCATGATCATGCACAAGAATACAAAGAATAACAACTTTCACATTATGCAAGCATAAAAATTTAATCTTAATCTCACAAAATGAAATGTCATATGTATAGGCTTTTGGTGACGGTGGTTGCGTACAATATTTGGAAAGAAAGAAATCGACGAAGGTTTCAAGATGTGCATGGGCTCGTTGCTGATGTAGTGAGAATTTGTCAATTACAAATGGCAGTGTGTTGTCATAGAGATTCTAGACTAGCCAGCTTATTACACTCTTAGCTTCTTTCTAGCATAGTGGTTAGCTTCTTTGATTCGTTGTATTCTGCTTTGTCTTCACCATTTGGTGAAATAAAACAGTTTATTTACCAAACAAAAAAAAAGGATCATCTGGATACAAAAGTAAAGACATCTCCTGCTCATTTAGTAACTATCTCAATTGAATTAAAAATGGTAAAAGTGACCATACACAATTATTTCAATTCCTTAATCCATTTTCAGTATCTAATCTCCTCCCGAGAGAAGTTTAATATTTTCATCCACATCAATCATGTTAAGTCTGATAAGAAGAGATAATAGACTCAAGTTTAAGATTCCCTAACCCTTTCTATTAGGAGTTGGGAGGCTCAACTCAAATTGTTATAATAAGTTTCATTGTAAAACCTGTGTAATTATAATCGATAGTGTACTGAAGCGTTATAGCAGGGAAAAGACAACTAAGAATTCAGACCTTAAAAAGAGTTAATGGAGCTTTCTTATGCACACTACCAGCACCAGCAAAATAAAATGTTGAAAATACCTTTAGCATATACAGCCCCTCCAGTCACACATCCCGCAACTGCTACATTTGCAATGTCGCGCTCGCCCCGGGCCTTCATAAATTACCGACAGTTAGACAGAGCTTTTCCTACAATGGTCAAAACATCACAGTATCATTCAGTTTTCAATTAGATATTGAACCTTCTCGACGATGCATTCGGCTGCAGCGAACATGAATCCTATAAGGGCAAAGTTTCTGCAGGGAGTCCAGCTCCTACGAGCTATCAGTTTTGCTCGATATATCAGCTGCTGTCCTCCAGTCATTTTATCTGGCATGGCTGGATCCTTTGAGCCTCCAGTAAGTAAACCCAATGTCAACCCCAATCCACCTCCTGCAGACTAGTAAAACTAAATTAACTGCTCCAAATCAATAAAGGCATCACATTTACAGAACACTTGACAGGAAAATGATTGGAATGAGTTTTGGGGAACAATACCTAAGATTCCATTGGCAACACTGCGGAGAACACAATTGTTCCGGAGCTCTTGGCGTCGAATTTCCTTCGTTTTTGGCAATTGGGTATCTTTGATTGGGGGCTCTGATGTATCTAGCGTGCTTGAAGATGTATCTTGCCATTCACTATCTGGATTCGAAGTCATGATGGGCGTGCGTCTACACAATAGAAGAAGATTAGCATATCTAGATAATTCCCGTTTCTAAAGATTCTCGATATTTTTCGATTGGACTATAAGAAGGAAAAAATATTTAGAAACCAGAATTGTGAAGTGGTAGAAAAACACGAAGTTAAATATAATAAATACAACTACTATACGTGGACTACGCATCGGCATCACTGACAAATGGTGTGCAGAATATCGATTCTATATAATATAACAACCATCCTTAGAAACTATGCATCTTTATATCTTTATATATACAATAATGCAACGTTTTTGATAATGCATTATATACTTATGCACAACAAGGCATCTTTATCATAATGAATCTTTTAATGAAACCTTAGATGATGGGAAGATCAATGGATGGTATACGCAATACGTACACAGAAAATGGTTGCCTAAACAAGAACTTCACTTTTCACACACATCGCAACGTGTTTATCTTGTACATTAGTTGAGCAAGGAATTCTTGTACAGAAGCAAAAGAAAATATCCTAATCACTTCTCCATGGTAAAGAAAAAGTGGAAAAGTAACCTTAGCATTCTATAATTCCATCAAATTATTTTCTAATGCTCCAAACAAGAGGATGATATGATAATATGAAGTGTTACAAATGAAATCTTGCAAAATGCAGTCAGTAGAGAAATTGCCCAAAATATTCAAACAACATCAACTAATCACATAATCCTCCCATAACTGAGAAGTTACACACATTTTATTTATTTTTACGTTTAAATGTTTCCTCTTCTAGTTACCTTACACAAACTAATTCGATTAACGTTTAAAATATGAGCAGATTACTAATTGAACAGATCAGACTCTACACAGCAGCAAATAACTCAATCCGCTAAATAAAATAGTAACATTGAAGTAAGAAAACTACACAATTTGGTGTCTAGCAATTTATGAACGAAGGAAAGGCAACGCCCACTACAGTAAAAAAATTACCTTGGAGAAATTGTGCAGATGTCCACGGCGTAGATTAGGGTTTGAGCGGGTCTGTAACTGCTGAAACCTAAACGCCAATCGAAATTGGAAAATGCGTGCCCGGACCAAAGAGGAACGGAATTGAAGGAAAGTAACAACGGCATTTTAAACGTGCAAGCTGTTTACGTTTATTAATTTTTGTTTGATATGTTTGGCGAGCTAGAGACTTTTTTAGGACATTTAAAAAGTCGTTTTTCGAATTCAGGATATTAAAGCTGCGGGCTTGATTTTGCGGTCTATTAAATTTTTTTTGCTGGGCCGTAGAACTTTTTTAGGCCCGAAACTCATTATTTCGCACGTGAGCCGCACGTGATGGCCACGGGGAGCTCGAATGTGCACGTGGACACGACATCACCGAGCTAGAGGCTTTTAAAGACATTTAAAAAGTTGTTTTCCGAATTCAGGACAATTAAGCTGCGGGCTGCGTTTTGCGGCCCATTAAGAATTATTTACTGGGCTTAGAACTTTTTTTGACCCTAAACTCATTGAATGCGCACGTGGACGCCAAGTGGAGCCCGAATGCGCACGTTGATACCACATCACCCTCCCCTCACTCTTCCCCCTATTTAGAGAGAGAAACAAATGGTAGACTCATTTCTCTTTCTTCCCCTTTGTCTCTCAAGATCCTAATCCAACCAAAACTACAGAGGTACACTCAGTTCTATTCCCCAAAGTTCAATTTCCGACATAATATTTTGAATTCAGCCGCATTCCCAATTGGAACCCTAGAATAATTCAACCACGACGTCTGTCTCTTCGATCCGTTCACAGATCGACTGGAAAGGCTTCCGTCCATGGACAACGTCGTTTACAACCTCATCACCATGGAGAAGATGCTCCTCCTCTGTCTCGGATTATGAGTTTCAACCACGACGTCTGCCTCTTCGATCCGTCCACGTGCGCATTCAATGAGTTTCAGGTCAAAAAAAGTTCTAAGCCCAGCGAAAAAGCTTAATTGTCCTGAATTCGAAAAACAACTTTTTAAATGTCCTTAAAAGCCTCTAGCTCAGTGATGTGGTGTCCACGTGCGCATTCGGGCTCCACGTGGCCATCACGTGCGGCTCACGTGCGAAATAATGAGTTTCGGGCCCAAAAAAGTCCTACGGCCCAGCAAAAAAAAATTAATAGGCCCTAAATGAAGCCCGCAGCTTTAATGTCCTGAATTCGAAAAACGACTTTTTAAATGTCCTAAAAAAGTCTCTAACTCTATGTTTGGCAAAACGAACTTTTAAGGGCATGCTTCTAAGGGCGGAGCTATGATTTAGAAAGTGATTGGCATCACGTTTATATATTTACTATTTAGTCGTAAAATTAGACGGGTAATTCTATAATTTTACATATAAAAATGGATAAAAAATAAAAAAAAAAATTGATAAAATATAATTATTAAAAAAAAATTACCCGGGCGACCAATCCACCTTTACATGTTTAGCTTTGCTTCAAGGATAGGATAAATAAAATTAATAAATATAATGATTATAGTATTTAGATTATTTATTGTACATTTGGTTAGATTATAGCATTTTAATTAATTTAGAATAAATCGAGAGAGACACCAGAGAGTTGAAGAGATAGAGAGAGTAAGAGAGATATAAGAGTTTGAACATTAATGTTGAAAATTGGGGGAAATTTGAGTGCAAGGTTTGGAATTTCCAAATGATTTAGATGGGTGATTAATAATCACACCAAAAAATAGAAATGATAGTTTATCACTCACTTAATTGATATGATCAAGAGCTTAGTTATCCATCACATGCCTAATCATGCAAACCAGACATATGATTATGCATCATTATTATCACTCCTAATCACTCAAACCAAACACACCCTAAATATTTGTTTAATTGGTTCTTATACTATTTTATTTTATTTAAATTTTAGTACTTCATCCTTCGATGAAAAAAACGCTTATTTCACAATAGCATGGGGCTTACTAAAATTAGTGGAGTATATTGTGAGTGGAATTGAGTTGAAGATTAAATTACACTATATATTAATTGAGTGAAAGATTGAATTAAAGTAAATTGTATGGTCTATATTTCTAAATATGGAACGTGTATTTTTTTGTGGACGGAGGAAATGGTATATTTTATTTCAAAAAGTCTTCGTACTATTTTATTTTAATATTTAAGTGACAAAGTACTCATTTAACATGATCAAATTAAACTGAATTTTGAAGAAGATAGTCGGCCCTGGGCAACGGCCAAGGTCCCTGACTCCCTAAGACTTGTATTATCTTTCTATCACAGTGATAGATTAGTTTTTTTTTTTTTTTTTTTTTTTTTGCTTTTGAGCAATACAGTGATATCTTAGTTGGGGAAATGTTTGTTGTATATCAAACTGTTTGATCCATAGTTTAATTTGCATACGTATTCGTACTCTTACATATACATTGCCCCTTCAACTTCTTTCTCAGTTCTAACTTCTAATATACTTTCAATAGTTATTTTACGAAAAAAGATATTAATAATATAAAGATAGTTTTGAAAATAGAAATATACCCTAATTGGAAAGCATAAACTCTAGGGAGAAATGTGATTATTTTCATCTTTACTGTCAACTTTCTTTTTTTTCACGCGTGTGACTGACCAAAGTGTGTCTGAATATCATTACTTTAATTGCAAGTTTCATCAATATATTTATTTACACGGTTTTTTATTCCTCAAATCGTTATCTTTATATTAATGATCTTTTGTTATGCACAACTTTCACATGTTCAGTCGATAATTATTATATTACTAAAAAGAAAACGATTCTTGCTTTCAAAAAATCTGATGTAGCACCCCTCTTAATCCTCCATTCTCATTTATCTGAATTTTCAAATTTTTTTAATTTAAAATCATTATTTATCATATTTATAGTCTATATATTATATATGATATGGAAATAAAATATTATCAAGATCAAAACCTTTAAAATCAAAATCTATCATATTTTAATATATATATATAGATATATATATATATATATATATAGAGAGAGAGAGAGAGAGAGTAAAGATTAACAACATTAAAATCATAATTTATCATAACTCATAAATAATCATATATTTATCTATAAAATAGTAGTGATAAAATTTCAGATGATTCAATCATTTATTTCGTCATATAAAAAAATTCATTTATTTTACAATATGTTTTTTAAAAAAGTCTTTATTTTACGATTTACTATTTGTTTGAACCTTATTGTAAATACCCAAATATCTCATACTATATCAATAGTAAATTTGATCTGTAAGAAGATAATGTAACTGCAATTTCTTTGCTTCTTTTCTTTTCTTTTTTGTTCATGAGTTTTGAGATGACGAACAATTTTTAACATGCCCAACAATATCATTATTATCATCATTGTATTCCTAAAAGGAAAATGGTTACAGCTTTGCAAAATTCTATGTGACACCTTCTAAATCTGTCCATTCATATTTAGCTAAATTCTCAATTTTTTGAATTTTTAAAATAAAATAATAAATTAAAAATATCCACTAAAATCTTGTGTCCCAGACTCCCATATCGATTTTTCAATGAAACTTCACCTATTAAAAAGCCTATAAATACCTAGAATCAATATGTATTTTCTCATCTTTTACGCCACCAGTTTTAATTGGCCAATTTATTTATCGGTCAGCCACACATAATTTCATATGAAACTCCACCCATTGGTGGGTTTATAAATATTTAGAATCAATGTCCATTTTTTTATCCTTTGCACCAAGAAATAAATTTGATCAATTAATTAATTGTTCACATGATAGATTTTTCTTTTTGAAATTTTTTTAATTTGACTGATTATTAAATTAGAAATTTTAATTTATCATATTAAAAAATCTTATATTTCTTTCCAAGATCGTGATGTATGAATTCTTTAAAATCATAGTTTCCCGAAGATTTGTATTTTCATTCATTAAATTTTTAGTGTATATATTCGATCAAAAACAACAATAAACCATAATTCATTTCAAGGAACATAACTTTGTGAGGGTTGTAAGAAGGTCTAGAACTGAACTAACATATAAATTATAAGCATATGCAACTGATGGTCACTTTTTTTTTTTATTTAATGAAAAAGGAGAAAAATGAAAGCCTCTTTCTCGCATTCATTCTCCACTATACAATCATAACAAGAATATCAGATGCGGCAATGAAATATAAAACGGGCCAATTCCGACCCGAAATCGTGGTAGATTATTAAAAAAGTTATAAAGGAATTTGATTAAAATTGTGTTGATTTGACCAACTATTATTGAATTGGCCAAATAAATATTTTATTTTATTAAAAATTAATTTATCCAATTATAAAGATTGACAAATACTTTGTCGTCAATGTCATCTAAGATGACTATAATATAGCCAAAATAATTATCTCACTTTGTAGCACTCTAACTGTTATGATTGGTCAACGGGTCGGTTCCAAATCAGAATTGTGGGGATAGACGGGATGATTGGAAAAAGCAATATGAAAAGTATTAAGTGAGTTGCTTTAAAAAATAATTTGGACCTTAATCATCACCTAATTATTTCCAGAAAAGGAAAACATGGCAAGAATAAGAGACAATCCGAAAATGAATACATGCATGACAAGAATAACAAGACATAGTAATAATAATTTTATTAAATATAATTTTCCCTCGATTTTCGACGGGTTACACGCTAGTTCTTTTGAAATGACGTTGTAATTTAGTTCCATCTTATATAAAATCGAATTTATTATAAATGAATTATTATGTTGTTATTATTATTACTATATTTGTAATTAGAGAAAAGTTGGGCCCCACATTCAAATTTATACGTACAATCAAAATTTGTTAACGCATAATGAAGATTAATTTTAACTAAGGATCAATTAAATTAATCTAAAAATTTCTAAAAAATGAAGCAAAGCAGATGGCCGGGGGTGCTGTGTACCGGCCCGGCCCGGCCCGGCATAGATAACATATCTGATATTGTACTGCTGTTGTTGCTTTTATTATACACAAGATCTTAATTATGTTGACCTGTTGTGATAGTGATGGTGTAGATTGAATGAATATTGTATCGGAAATTAATTTGTTGAAGATTCTTAAGCTACGTGTAATAGTGTTAGTGCTTCGACGAGGGAAGCATCAAGCATGTGGCAGCGTAGACTCAGTGATAGATCTCTATTTTAGCAAAACAATCAATGAGCACGAATCGGGGAATTAATGCACACGAAAAGAAATAGAACGCGATAGATTTACGTAGTTCGATCTATTGAGATAGATCTACATCCACGGAGCGAAAAGAGTACGTTTATTGCTTGTATGGGATTATAACTACAAGAATTATCCTCCTCCTCCAACCTATTCTAGGCCTCTATTTATAGGCCATTACATGTGGAACTTGATTAGGATTACAAGTCTTTTCCTACTAGGACTCTTTGGCCTTATCTTGATCCTTCTTTAACCGAGCTTCTATATCTCTTTTAGAGCTTGAGTTATACTTGATGTAGGATTCTTGATTGCCTTGTTTGAGGAGTCACCTTAAGTGGGCCGAGCTGCGTAGGCCGAGTCCGAGCTGTGTTGGTTGAGCCCGAGCTGTGTTGGTCGAGCCCGAGCTGGGCCCTATCCTATCACAGCCCCCCCCCCCCCCCCAAAAAAAAAGATGTAGAAGTGAGGTGGAGTGTGACTTAAGGAAGCCGAAGTTGGAGAAAAATGGGTTGCCCCTTCGGAAACTTGGCGTTAACGAAGTTTGGCTTTATTAGCTCACTTCGGAAATTGAATTTCAACGAAGTTTGGCTTTGTTAGCTCTACCTCGTCCTAAGACGAGGTTTTGGCTTCGAACAGCATGACTTCGTCATCGGACAAAGTTTAGGCTCTGCTCCACTTTAAGCGAAGGCCGTATCTTGGCTTTTAATGGAGGTAGGGCTCTCTTGTTTTAAACGAATGCAGTCCGGCCTCGCTTTTAACGAAGTGCCTTCGTTTTAAACAGAGGCGGCTCATACATGTTTTTAACGAAGGTCCCTTTACGCGCGTTTAGAATTTACTCCAAGTATGGAGTTTATTACCCTCGTCAGGGTTTATAAAAATTGAGATAATAAGCATAAGCGAAAGACGGGCAAGGTAAGATACGCAAGGACTTGAACAAATGATAAAAGAAAAACTGAACTTACTAATGAAAGCCGAAGTTTGAAAAAAAGACAACTAAAAAAAACTGAACGACATAACTGAAAAACTGACTGAACTTTACCGATGATAAGAGATACTTTATGTGACGACCCCGTCGAACTGGGGTGGAGCTTCGTCCTCGTCTTCATCATCTCGTCTTGGCCTTTTATCTGCATGGGGAGCACAGTGATTCTCCCCTCGGTTCGGCCTTCTTTTTCCCTTGCCATGAGGTCGGGTTGCATGTTTGCCGCGATTTTGTTATTTTCCTAAGGTACCATCGTGTACGAGGTTCTCGATTTCCACAACTAAATCTCTGCAGTCCTCGGTGTCGTGGCCATGATCCTCGTGGAATTGGCAATACTGCTCTTTAGACCGTCGCTTGGATCCTCCACGTGACATTGGCTGAGGTTTCTCGAACATGTCGGTATGCAGCTCGTAGATTTCCGTCCTCGGCTTTGTCAGCGGTGTGAAGTGGCTCTTTTCGGGATTCTTGCGAAGTTCCAGCCGGGATTCAATAGGTGCCCGTTGTAGTCTATCGAGGGCGCTTTGGCGGCCTTGACCTCGGTCTCTACGCTCTTCCTTCCTTCGGTCTGCGGGGTCGGCCTTGTCCACTTCGCGCTTGCGCCTATCGGCTTCGTCAGCTTTTGCGAACTGGTCGGCGATACTCCAAAGCTGCCTTGCAGTGCGGGGCTCGTTTCGTACGAGCTCTCTGAATAAGGCTCCGGGCTGGATAGCATTTTGGAAGGCCGAGATGAGGACTTCGTCAGTCAAACGATCGACTTTCAGACTCTCCTTGTTGAATCTAGTCATGAAGTCGCTAATGGACTCTCCTCGACCTTGCCTAATGGTGAGCAAATGTGCCGCGGTTGTTTTCGGTTCGGCCTTTTGGAAAAACCTACGTTCGAAGGCTTGCATCAGCTCGTCGTAGGAGTTAATACTTCGAGAAGGTAGGCTGTCAAACCACATCCGGGCATTATCAACCAGTAGCTCAGGAAACACTTTGCACATGTAGATATCATCATTGAGCCCTTGGTTGAGCATGTTGTACTGGAATTGGGATAGAAAATTCTGCGGATCACACAATCCATTGTATGGCTTCACCGGTGGCACCTTGTAGGATGATGGGAGAGGTGTGTAGAGTATCCAGTGGGTGAAGGGAGTTGAGATCCTGCCGTAGACCTCGAACCCGCCGCCTCGGTGAGTGTCATCGTCTCGCCGAGGTGACTCAGCGTTGCGACGAGATGGGGCGGTATCACGCCGAGGTGAATGACGACTGCGGTTTCCTCGGCATTCATCATCGCGTCCTTTGCGGCGTGGTGCAGTGTCCCGTGCGTCCACGATTTGAACGCTTTGGGACTTTTGCTGTGGTTGTGACCGAGACGCAGCTTCATGCTCTTCACCTCGGTTTGTGATCTTCTGCCGGTGAGCGAACTGAAGGAATTCGTGTTGATTGTGTGTAATAAAATCTTTGACCGCGTTCTCCAGATCGCGAGGTTGGAGACCTAAGGCTTCTTCCTCCTGGCTGCTACCACGGCTTTCTTGGTGAATTGGATTGCCGAACTGATCCACCGAGATGTTTCTCACGTCTCCTTCTGGGGTAGGACTTTGCGCGTGTCCCTTCCCCAGCCTTTGGCCGCGATTAGCACTCGGGACTTGGCTGGGATTGGTTTGGTCGGCGTCTGTCTCGCCGTCGGTGTCGGTCTCGCCGGCTTCCGGGATTTGCAGATTTGCGGGAAGGGTGTTTTTCTGGCGGTTCTCCTTCTCCTTAGCGGCGGCAGCAGCTGCGTCGATAGCAGATTTGCTTGTGGTAGATCGTGTGTTTTTCCCTGCCATCGTCGATAGCAGATTGTGTTTTGCAAAATTTGATCGGAATGCACGGATTTAAGTTCCTACAGACGGCGCCAATGATAGATCTCTATTTTAGCAAAACAATCAATGAGCACGAATCGGGGAATTAATGCACACGAAAAGAAATAGAACGCGATGAATTTACGTGGTTCGATCTATTGAGATAGATCTACATCCACGGAGCGAAAAGAGTACGTTTATTGCTTGTATGGGATTATGACTACAAGAATTATCCTCCTCCTCCAACCTATTCTAGGCCTCTAGTTATAGGCCATTACATGTGGAACTTGATTAGGATTACAAGTCTTTTCCTACTAGGACTCTTTGGCCTTATCTTGATCCTTCTTTAACCGAGCTTCTATATCTCTTTTAGAGCTTGGGTTGTACTTGATGTAGGATTCTTGATTGCCTTGTTTGAGGAGTCACCTTAAGTGGGCCGAGCTGCGTAGGCCGAGTTTGCCGAGCTGCGTAGGCCGAGTCCGAGCTGTGTTGGTTGAGCCCGAGCTGTGTTGGTCGAGCCCTAGCTGGGCCCTATCCTATCACTCAGGGATATTTGTTGGTGTATAGGGCGACACAATACACTACTCTCTCCATCCCAATAGTAAGATCTTAATTGCTTTAAACACAGTTATTAATAGAGATGACAATGGATCAGATTTTAACCGAATCTTGCTTAGTCCAGACCCAGATCCAATTTTTAGATCTTCATCCAAATCCGTTCCAGATCCACTAGACCTAAAAAAATTAATTCCGAATTCAGATCCATAAGATCTGCGGATCCCGAGTCTAGACCCAGATCCATAGTATTATTATGTTTAAATGCAAATAATCGAGAATAACACACATAAATAATATATATACCCAGTTTGTAGAGAAAGAGAGCGACGACTGAGAGTGAATAATGAGAGAGAGAGACTGAGAGTAGGATTTGAGAAATTTAAAATGTCCGATTGAATTTCATATACAGTATAATACTTATAACTAAAATAGATCTGTATTATATATTGTGTACAAATAAAAGTTAAATTTAAACGTATAATATAGACCGGGACTAAAAATGGAAATGGACCGGATCTGAGTCTGAAAATTTAATTCCAGATCCAGATCCCTTTTTTGAACACTTCATCCAGATCCGACCCAAATCCGCCGGATCCAAATTTCGATGTCTAACTCCTAAAAATCGAAACTAGAGCATCGGATCTGGACTGGATCTGGAATCCATTGTCATCCTTAATTATTAAGAAATTAGAGTAAGAGGTTGTTTGATTGAGTTTATAAGCTCATAAAAACAATTTATAAGATTTCACTATATAGGATTTAGGAGCTTATAAGTTCAACCAAATATTTTTTAAAGATATAAAACGGTGAATTCTATAACATGTAAAAGTTTAATTGTTTTTATTTTAGTATGAGACTATGATAATGAAACAGACGAAAAAAAAGTGAGACCTTAACGTTGACGAAGGGAGCACGATAGTATGATTAATTTTGAGGAGGCGGTGGAATTGTTTTCTTTGCGCCAATTGGGGAGAGAGAAGGAGAGAGAGAGTCATACTAGTAGTATTTCATTACTTTCAAAAGTTCGAGCCGTTTTCATTTTGGTTACATACAAATTATCTTGACTACTTCTCCACATAGGAGTACTTAAAAAACATGCCAAATTTGCGTCTAGTGGGTGTGTGTGTGTGTGTGTTTTAAGGAAATTTGCATCTAGTGTGTTACTTAAACTTCCGACACTGGCATTTAAATTTTGAGACATGTTAATTGATTTCATCATAGTTCAAAATAAATTTAGTTATCGATAATTAATATTGTAAATATGGGACTTTAAAATGTAATTTACTAGGCAGTCGGTTGTTCCAACTACCTAAACAAATATTGTGATTACCAAAGTTGAGTTAGGTAGTTTGATAGTAGTATTATATAAACAACCTTTGGCCTAGTGGATGCTGATTTTCTTTGTGCTTGTTTGTTGTCCCCTTAGCGATGGCATAGAAAGTGGACGATCTGAGTATGAAAGATCTCATGTTTGAATTTTATGAAGCGCTTTTATAAGTTGAGTCTATCACACTTGTATTTGGAAATTGGGATTTATCTGTTTTGTGTAGTTTGCAGATTACTGCACAAGAAACGGAGGTTTATCAAATGTGCACCAAAAGCAGCGGTTGAGGGTTCTCACAACATTAAAAACAAAAAAAAATGCCAATTTTAGGCTATCTTCACATCTCTTAGAGCATCCACTACAAGGGTCTTGTTAGACTCCGGGCCTATCGCCGGAAAGTGTGATTTCAATGATTGGTGATGTTGAGTAAGATCCCGATAAAAATTTTCACTATAGTAGGGTTGAATAAGACCCTGGGGTCTATAATCATTGTCAATGACTGAATAGATTTTATTTTGTTATTTAATAAATAACATAAAAAATACTTAATTAAATTCAAAAATTAAGAAATGACAATTCTATTCAATTAAAAAAAATAAAACATACACTAATTAATAAAATAAAAATATAATAATTAAGAAAATAAAATTACAATAATTAAGAAAAAAAAAATTAGGACAACTACTCTCATCCAAATTCTTTTGCAAGTTTGGCGCAGACTTTTTGGTGCGCCGCCAATTGAGCGGGAGTAAAATTTGACGTGTCTCGAATATATACATCGTACGCCCACCTCTCCCTGGCTTCAGCCCTTTCTGCTGTCAAGTTTTCGGCTACGGATGCCAACTTTGCCCTCGCCACCTTTGCCGCCGACTTGCCCTTCCTTCCCTTCTTAACAGCTTTCACTCATTCGGAGCGAATTTGCATCGTGTTTGCATCGCTCGCGGATGTTGTGGATGTGTTGCCGCTAGCAGACGAAGTATAGTCGTCGGCTTCATTTATCCTCATCCACTTTGAAGTTGTTGACATCGTCGGGATATTCTTCAAGAGATCTCACGTTGCCCTATAGGAGAAGCTTATCTTGTATTGGGCAACGTAACTATCTTCGGCCATCGTGTACAAATCGAGGTCGTTCTGCCCACTTCTGAGTTGCTCTTCGAGTTTGATGTAGATGGCGGCGAAGTTCTGGATTGGTTTCTTGGTGCGGCCCCAAGCGCACTTCATCGGACCCTTTTCTCTTGGCACGGCGGGAGCTATGTGCTCGTTGAAGCGGACACATATTTTCTTCCAGAATATCTTCAAGGTTTGGTAGTGGCTAGTCACCGCGTCCAGCCCGAAATCAATGTAGTACCGTGCGATGAACTCTATATCATCAGGTATGTAGTTAGGACCTCGCAGTGGCCTCGATGATGTGCTTGATGCGGCAAGCTATTTGCCCTTGCGGCTTGCCTTCCCCTTCCCATTGGCCGGAGAAGTGGCCGTGCTTGATGTGGTAGTGCTTTCCCCTTGCGGTATGGCGGTGGTGTTGGCTCGCATTCGTCTGATTCGTCTGGTTAGGAATCTTCGTACGCCTCTTCCTCTTCCTCAATATCGTCAGCGTTGTCGTTGAGGTTGATGCGTCTGATTCGAGTTGTTTCCGATGGCGGCATGTCGAATGCACGATATCCACCGAATGGAGTGGAGAATTGGGAGAAGTCGAATGTCGGGGGGAATTGAGAGTACCCCGGAGACTGCGAATAGCCGTAAAATAGAGGGAATTGGGAGTACCTCGGAGACTGCGAGAACTCAGTCGACGGGGAAAATTAGAAGCACCTCGGAGATTGAGAGAACCCCGTCGACAGGGGGAATTGAGAGAACCCCGGTGACTGTGATAAAAGGTGCAAACCCGACAGTTGGGGAGTATTGGGTGAAACCGGGAGAAGAGGGGATTGAGAGTTTGGATTCGGTGGATTGAGAGTTTGATTCGGTGGATTTGAACGGACCCATTACTGGTACCACGAAATGAACTCGTTTTCACTCTTTTTTTTTGCACAAAAAAATTAGATTTGAAGATTGAAATTGAAGAAAAAAGAGATTGGGATGAAGTTTTGATTTTGGTGTTGAGAATGAATGGGATGAAGGTATATTTATAGTGAAATTTGTAAATTATTGCCGTTGGGATATAATTTTTTTTTTTAATCAGAAGAAGAAAAAAATTACATCAGACCAATGGCATGTCCCCAAAGAGCTGCCCCACCGAAGTCGAAGGTGATGTCGATATATCGACACCACCATTGATACCGGTGAGATCGATGCATCCAGAACGGCTTCGACATCGCTGGAGTCGAAGAAGGGTGGCATCGAAGGGGGATCGACACCGATGCTCGATCCCCACTCTGTATGCTCTTACACCCAACAAGGTTATTGACACCACCATCGATACCGGTGGGATCGATGCATCCACAGCTAGGGGTGAGTATTAGGATTACGGATCGGATTTTTGCTCAATCCGATCCGAATCCAAAATCCGAATTTCTAAAAAAAATGGATCCGATCCAATCCGAAATCCGAACAAATCCGAACCGAAAAAATCCAAAATCCGAACGCTAAATCCGATCAGATCCGAAAATCTGAAATTCTAATGAAAAATAAATAAACAATTCAAAAATTCAAAATATATTAAATTTAAAATAATAAATAATAAATTGAATAAATATATTAAATAATTCATCATTCATAATCAACAATATTAATAATAAATTGAATAGAAATATTAAAATATTAATTATTAATAGTAAAAATAATAATATATTATATGTAATTCGGATTTCGGATTTGTTCGGTTTTTTAAAGCACCGATCCGATCCGAATCCGAAATCCGAATTTTTTCAAAAATTGAATCCGATCCGATCCGAAATCCGAAAAAATCCGAACTAAATTTCATATTTTGGTTTGGTTCGGTTTGGATTTTCGGATTTCGGTTTTTTTTGCTCACCCCTATCCGCAGCGGCTTCGACACCGCTAGAGTCGAAGGAGGGTGGCATCGAAGAGGGATCGACACCGGTGCTCGATCCCCACTCTGTATGCTCTTACACCCAACAAGGTCGGATTATAGTCATGTTTTATAAATGATTTTTTATAAAACTACATTTTAGCAAATTAACAATATGATCACAACCAATCTCCAACCATAGTACACCTATATAAAAATATTACTGGTATTGTTTGTTTAGGTTGTTTGATTTTAAATCCGTGGAATTTGCTATCATGCTTTGCATTTTTTTTTACTATACTTCAAGTTTTTTCTTTCAAGTTCATATTCCGACAATCTAAATTTTGACAGAACAGTCCGATTTTTGATGTGGACAGTGATGTAACCATAATTCAATGTACATCCAGTCAGATAATAATCGATATTGTTTTTATCAAGTTATGAAGATTGTATGCATATATTGGATAAAATAACTATGTTTCTTCTTCAAATGGATCGATGTACATGTCTAATCTTCGATTACAGTCGCATCACTGTTGACGTCAACAATTTAATTGACTGATGTGTTTTTTTTTTGTTTTTTTTTTCTTTGAGATGACAATTTGACTGATGTGTTAGAAATTAAATTCGCCTAAATTATACTTCGAAGAAAGGTTATGAAGTTTAAGATCGTGTATTTGAACACAATCTTTGGAAGAAAAAAAAACCCCTTAAAAAATAGAGTAGAGCAGCAAAGTCCATGTATTGAAAATCAACTAATCCTATTTTTTTAAGTAATCTATATATTATTAAGGCTCGTTTGGTAGGATAGATAGTATAAGTGTTTATAAATAATCTTAAGATAAATAATGTGGTGAAGTGGCATTATTTTATGGTATCTCAAATGTTTGGTAGGATGGTTAAAAATCAACAGTAGAAATATATTGTATTCGGTATTCTCTACTAAACTCCAGACTAATTTTATACTTTTCATTTTTAACCCTAACCTACTTAAAAAGTTACATGAAATATCATCATGTATATATATATATATATATATATATATATATATATATACGCGAGGAGAAGGGGAGAAGTGGCACATCGGCGGCATTCGAAAGAAAAAATACAACGAGCGCGACACAGAATATTCATGACGAAGATTCACACCTTACACAGAAAATTCAGGAAGAAAAGTTTGAAGACATGAGTGCCATATAACAAGGTTAGCAAATTTCCCAGTGATTCGGTCTTATCTTCTGGGCATCACTGCATGGTCACATTTTCTTTTTCTCTTTCTACTCTTTCCAGTATGTAAATTTGTCACAACGTATTTCATATAACCAATATGCACTTTTGAGTTGTAGATTGATTCCTCGTGAATTATGAGGGGAATACTGGCTGATGCATGCTTTACTAATATAGAAAATAAGATTCATAAAATTCCAGCCATGCACGAGCGAAATTTAAATACAAAGCTAATAACATAACATGAAAGCAAATTTTAGGAGTCATAACATCGAGTTCACACGAAATCAAGTACAAATACAAAACTACACTGTCTTAGTTGGTTTCAAATTGACTTCATCTTCGCACACGTCCATGTTCCTGCCATAATGAAAATTATTATACAGGAAATCATAGTTTAGAGGCACAAAGTTCACACAAATAAATTCACAATGAAAATTATTACATATATGTTTTTTCAGAATTGAAATTAGGGAAACATCTCGCCCTCAAACACCACAAGAAATAGGAAATTAACACAGCTCTATCAATATTAAGAGAAAACAGGGCAGTAAAAAAAATAATAAGCAGAATGTGTTTAATGTCACAATATATGAAAACAAAACATTTGGTGCACAAATAATAATTTGCGAAATTTATGGTGCAATAGTACTTTTGGTAGTTGCATACATATTAGACACCACCCCCTGCCCCCAACCACATTGCTCCAGCTATTTGATCTCTCTTCAAATTCCACTCAGCTGTGGATTCGATTGAATCAATGAAATCCATTTCTTCATGCTCATCATCACCATCCATTTGATCGAATTGCGCTTCTTTTTTTAGTTTGTTTCCTAACTAGGAGATCAATAACTACAAAAATTTGGAAGAAGTGCTGAAGCAAAACCTCCTCTATCAATAAATACATTGATTCATTTTCATTAGAATGAGGCGGCATCTTTCAATTACCCTTAGAAACCTACACACATATGCAGATGACAACAATTATAATAATTCATAATTCACCACAGTCATGCTCATTCTTAAGAGAACAAAAACAGACTTCCACAATCAGATGCATCATTCATGAAAACTTCAACTACATTATCATTGATATCTATGATCCAAGATCAATTTCAAGTACAACCAAGTATATTGCAGCATCTGTATATTACCAATACAAGTGAGTATCAACCCTCGAGATCTAAGTTGACAAAGCAAACACAAGAGTCCAGAGATCATGTTGCATACCTTAGAGGTCTAATCCACATCAATAAGGTAAAATATATGAACACAAAATAATGAACTAATGAGATAAAACCATATCGACGTAGAAAATAAGATCAAAAATTAAAAGCAACAAGCTATTTAGTTGAATAAATAGAACTAAACAACAAAAGTGTCTTCCATTTTATGAAGCAAAACCTGAAATTACGGAGTCGTTAAGGCCTCGATTTATAACTGATTTTGGTTTAGGGTTCAGAATTTTCAACCAGCCTAATTTAGATTTTGAAAATATGAGATTAAGGTTGACTAAATTCAGAATCTGAGACACTGGAAGAGTATTTCAAAATATGAGAATAAATTCGACCAGTCTAATTCAGATTTTTCATTGCATATATGAGTAAAAGATGAATTTTTGTACCTATCGTCGATGAGAATAAGGTCGACTAACTCAACGCTGGAGAAGTTCCCGGCGTTTAATTGCTTTCTTGGGGGCGGCTCCGCCTCATCGTCGGAAAATGTCTGCACTCACAAGAATGTAGATGTAGGCAGCCAGCGGTGAGTATTGGATGAGTTATGCTCGGACCAATTAATTTTGTGTTGTAGATCGATGTGGGGTGGAATTTGCTTTAGGTTGAAGGAAGATGGATCTGTGAGGAGAAGTGCCAGGATGGATATGTTCTTGAAGAAAAACTCGAAATCAGTTTGTGAAGATTTAAGAAGTCGATTTGAAAATTATAGATGTGGGTAGGTTTGTCCATATGATTTTTAGCAAAGGGTATTGTGCTCTCTACACAAAAATATCGCAGAGGAAGGGAGAGATAAAATATATGGGTTGAACAGTGGAAATAACACCGGGCTGGAAATCTAATGCGGGATCTGAAATAAAATTATGTTGCATACCAAATGCAAGATAAACCCCGATATAAGCTAACAAGGGTTTATCTTGCCTACCAAACAGATACTTAGTATCATACATATTCGAGCTCTCTCCTTAATTTTAGGTTATTATAAAAAAGATTTATGTTTATACTTGAACTATGTAATCAATCAATCTACATATTCTCTCCAACCCACTCATATTGTCATCCTTTCTTTTTTGAAGTGTCTCACTCATATTTTCATCTTTCAAATAAAGAAAGTTTTAACTCTTTAAAATCCATCAAAAATAATGGACCCACCCACTTTCTATTTTTTTACTCTTATTCTTAATGTCCGTGGCAAATAGTAACATGACAGTATCAATGGATCGGATGAAGTATATATTATTCAACAATTGCATATTCGAGGTTTTCCCTTAATTTTAGGTCCTACATGGTGCTCTCCCCATTCCGTCGGATTGAAGGTCTCCCCTTAATGTGCTCTTTCCATTTGATATTCCTATTTATCTTGAACCTTAATGTTCACTATTTTATTCACATGTCGCAAGTGCACGGGTGTAATTGAGCATATGGAAGCAAGATCGTATTCTACAGGGATTGTATTAATTTCAGTGAGTAATACTTTCAATTATTCTTCCTCTATTTAAACTTCTGAACTTTAGATTAATTAAACTAATGATGCAATTAATTAAATAAAAATAACAAAAATAAAAAAAAAGCAAGGAAAAATAATTTGGATTAAAATAAAAGAAAAGTTATCCCAAGGCTTCGATTTCAATGAACACTTGAATTCAAATTCAATTAAATCAATGTTTGTCAGACTCGACTCTTACTAAGACAATCACAAATTTAGTTTAAACTTACTCTCGTAGTGCCTAAACTGTGGATTACTCAATAGGATTTTCGTCTCCGATAAACTTCATAAACAAGTAACTCCAAAAAGATCCTAAGATTATAGCCCTCACACAAAGCCTTTCCCTCTCGGTGATTTGCAATGTGTGTCCTATATTCCAGTTCACATGTTAATCCTCATCTCTCGAATCTCAAACTAACACAATAAATATGCATAATTGGTGGTCAATCAATCAAACATGAATAAAGACAAGAATATAGAAAGCAAGAGAAGGTATCAATCAATTAATTAAACTAAAATTCAAATCCAAATATTCATCTACTCTCTAACCCTAGGATAAAGGAAATTAGTTACTCATAGACATTATAGATAATATCTAATAAATAACATAAAAATCGTAAGCGAATTTTTAGTTCTTGAGTGCCTCTTTTTCTCTTCTCTCAATCTTCAAAATTCATCCAAGAAAATAAATCAAAACTAACCTAATCTAAATATGAAAATAATAGAAAAGATAAGAAATTAAAAGATTAAAGAAGAGATATGTAGATGTGTTTTAGAGGACATACATATAGGTGTGGGGAGTACAAGGTTGTATCTTATTAGGAGTAGGAAATAACCAAAATAGAAGAAAATAACCAAAAAATAAGATAAATCTTGGAAATTCCGCGTCTGTCCGCGTGCCATTCCGGGCCAGCGCGCAACGTTTTGTTTTGGTCCGTTCTCTTTCGTCATAGCTCCGATTTTGGATCCGTTTTCCCCTACGAACTTCTATTGAACTATAATTTGATTCTATCATACTCAATTTACATAAGATTAACTCCAATTTTCTACAAAATCAAACAAAGAACAAACGAGCATCATATTTCACACAATAACAATACTTAAGCACTAAACTCAATGCAAACATGATTTTCCAAAACAATTGACATCAATTTCACACAATAACAATACTTAGCACTAAACTCAATGCAAACATGATTTTCCAAAATAATTGACATCAATTAAGCTTATAAAGATAAGTAAATTCATGTTTATCAGTTAATAACCAAAAACTCTTAACCTTGCGTGTTTTATAAGAAAATTTTTCCATCCTACATCGTTTTTCTATAAGACTTTACTCTTGAAAAATCTATATAAATACCTAAAATCAATATGCATTTTCTCAGCCTACAAATTTTTGTGCACAATCAATTTGATTTGATCATTTAATTGATTGGCCAAAACATAGTTTAATTTAAGTTTTAATTTGTCAATTATTATGTTGTCAATATTAAATGTTTATATGTGACTCTTCGAGTATATCATAAACTCATAGTCACCATACATTATAATTATTAATTTGGACAAGATGTTTCAAATTAAAATTTAAATTTAATATTGACAATTGATATGTTTATTAAATTTTACTCGTGATTATTTGAGTGTATTGAAAAAATAATCGTCCTATATTGTAGTCATTAAATTGGATGAGATGATTTTCAAATTTAAATAATAATTATTTTGTTGAAATTGAGTCTGATAAGTTTTAATTCGCCAAACTGTACAAAAATAAATTTCCATATTTTCTTTATTTTATTTTAATAAACTTAATTCAACACAAATCAATATTATATATATATATATATACATATATGACATTATTAGTCAATTAATATCTAATACAGTAGGTAGAGAAAGAAGTAATAAACAAACTAAAATAAAATTAAAAAATTGAACAAACAAATAAGAGGTTCGTTTATATAAAAAAAAAAGAAAATAGTCTACGAAAAAAAAACTAACTACTCAGGATATTACAGATCTACTCTGAATAACAAAAATAAATAATGATTATCAAATTAAATCTATATCTTATGCATTTTTCATTCATATATTATATAATTTTAATTAAAAAATTTATGTCTCACATCGGTTTTCAATAAAACTCCACTATTTAAAATTTTTTATAATTTTTCAAGATCAATATTTATTTTCTCATCACTAATTGGATAACTTATATAAAAGAAACAATAGTTTCATATAAAAATTAATAACAAAATAAATAATTTTTTTATAAGTATCACAATGATTAATGTGGGACGAGATGATCAAAGTTATGCATGGTTAATAATACGTTGCGATTTCATGTGTACAATAAAAAGAGAGATCTCAAGATTTTAATTTGTGACAAGATAATCAGACGTACACAATAATTAACATCGTGTACCGTGAAATATTTGATCGATTAATTTTTCATATTTTAAATTATGTTTATGTTTGTACAAAAAGAATTAATTTGATTTCTTGGAGCTGAAGAAAGTGGAATAAAATCAAAGAAACACTATATTTGATCAATTGTCAAAATATTATCACTTCAAATAATATCAATAATTTTTAATGTTTATGCTCATATATTACAAAATATTATGATAAACATTAAAATATTAGTTAAAGAAAGTGAAATAAAATCAAAAAAAATATCTTATTAGTGTATTTTATTTTAACTCCATCACTTTTGTAAGATTTGTTATAGTAAACTGTTAAAATAATATTACTCATATTTATTTAATCCTGACAATGTTTCTACTTAATTTTAGGAGTAAATTCTGATGTTAAAGTTATTGTAACTACAATTGGTGTGAGAGAAAAGCTAACAATGATACTTTAAAATTTATAGGAAAGATATACAAAAATGTAATTTCTTGAAATTGTCAGTGTTTAAAATTGAACTTACTAAAATTTACCTTCTATTGATTTTTTTATTTGAGATAAATAAAGTAGAATAAAATCGAATAAACAATAGTATTAATGATGTGTTTTTAATTACTTTTGTAAGATTTCTTATAGTGAATTGTTGAAATAACATTACTCTCAAATAAATAATATTGTACTCCTCCCGTTTCTGGGTTAGTAACTTAGTATGACTAATTTCATTTTTTTATCCGTCTCAATTTAATATGATGTTTTCTTTTTAGTACATGTCTTTTACCCTTTTATCCTTAAAAGTTCAATATATTTACTTCTATAAAATTTCTTCAACCACTAAAAACTTAACAATATTTCTTAAATGGGTCATTCTCCACTTAAAATATCTCAACTAAACATTTATCTATTTTTTCTTAAAACTTGTATATAGCTCCCCGCCCCATACTAAGGCTGCTTGCAGCGGCGTGCATGCGCACCCCTAGCGAGTGCGATCGAGAAAGAACGAGTCCACTGCCGAGCGTGGTGCTCGCGAGTGCGCACTCGCTGGAGCGATCACCGCTCGCAGCGCGCGCTGGCAGCTTTTCGGATACGCGGCGATCGCACAACGATCGTCAGGCAACCGTTGGCGATCGCAACGGTTAAAATTTAATTTTTTTTATCCTCAATTTTCCCCCTATAAATACCCTCTTCACCTCCCTCAAACATCACACCTCTCTTTCTCCCTCTCTTCCAATCTCTCTTAATCTGCGATCTCCGGCGATCTTCCCGACGATGGCACCGCATCCCTACACCGATAGCAAAATCTTGGAATTGGCGCGGACGTGATTATACGTCCAGAATGGCGGCGACGGCAACAAAGCCGTTTGGACGAGAGTGTAGACTCGCTACAACGCGAATCGCCCACAATACTCGGCGGAGCGCAATTCGACGTAGTTGCGTCACCACTGGCACCGAGTTAAGAGCAGTTGCGGGTTATTCCACGCAATGTACTGGAGTACCTGTGCTCAAGTTCTGGCCAGCACCACTGAGGAGATGGTGCAGAACTCGACGCTCAATGAATGGGCGTCCATGCACGGTGAGGCGTTCAAACATTTGGCGGTTTGACACCTCGTGAAGGATAGGCCCGATTTTTTTACTAAGTAGGGTTTATCAATGTATTTCTTATTAGCATTTTTTTTATTATGTCATTGTATTAGAATTTTTTATCATTATGCTTGTTTTAATTTATTTATGGAATTTAATATAATTTATTAGTATTTTATTGTTCATTAATAAAATAAAAAAGTAAAAATAAAAATAAAAAATTAAAATTAAAATAAAATAGAAAAAAATTAATAATAGCGAGCACGCCGCTGTAACCCTAGCGAGCGCGCGAGCTCGCTATGACGTGATATGTGAGCGAGCGCGATCACCGCGATCACCGCTGCTCACAGCCTAATGGGGTTGTATTCAATCCTGACTTCCATTGGACTTTGTAAGTCATTGGAGTTGGGAAACCTATGGATTTCCATTGGAGTTTTGTATGATTTCGCGGATTTGTGTTGGAGTTTTGTTGGAGTTCGCATCGACTTCTGTTGAAGTTGAGAATTTCATTATCCCAGCGTGCGCTCGCAGTTTCGAGCGCCCGCTCGCAGCCAGTGATCGCTGGGAGCCGCGTGAATTGGGGTTAATACAAGGCCCTAATTCCATCAATGACCCCATACTTGACCCTACTCATTCCCTCTCCGCTCCATCTGCACCTCGACCGCTGCCACGCTCCAATTCCCGCCCTACCTCTGCCGCGCTCCACCGCCCTACCTCCGCTGCAATCCATCATCTCCAACCTACTTCCGGGGACATCTATTCGCCTCACAACCTCATCCACTTCACAGCCGTCCACCGCCTCCCCGCTCTACCGCCGTCTTCCGCCACGTCCGCTGTCTCTTTTTCGTCCTCTACCGCCACCTCGGTCCATCGGTGAATCCTGAACCACCGCCGTCTCTGATCCAATTTCGGCCGTAGCGGTCGCTCACCTCCAGCGTTCGTCCAAATCGTCGAGCGCCCACGCCCATCCAGTGATCGCTAGGAATCATGCCGCGTACAAAAAATGCCGATCAGATAGATGAAGATAACATTGCGAGGTTTGGTTGTCCATTCAATCTAGAGACCGAATGAGAGGGAGAGGTATTCTCTAAATTCACTGAGTATGATGTTACACATATCTAGATTGAGAATTGATTAGGACTCTAAAGATTGAAGCAAGAGTAGTACGTTATATGAAGAATTTAGGACTTGAAACTTTTGCTAGGCCAAGTGTATTTGCTTCTGCTTATGATGGTTTAACTATTGAGTTTCTAACTACTATGACTTTGAGTGCGGATAAGACAAATAGTGTTAGAATGAAAAACAAGAAATATGTTATAAGCTTGCAAAGAATGAAAAGTGTTTTTGGATTTCCAACTGGCGGGGAAAGAGAGAGACCTTCGGGGTATAATGCTAATGTAGATTGGACTGATTTGTCTGGGTTTATAAATTGGGTTGCTTCTGGTATGTCAAACGGGTTTATTACGGACCCGTCATTGGCCATTATCCATAAGTTTATTGCATATAATATTTCTGAGAAAGAGCAGGCAAACAAGGTCAATGCAAACGAGGTCTATCTATTGAGTTGTGCAGTGAATAACACAAATGTGTGTATGTCAAATTTCATTTGGAATGCTATGATTCAGAGTAAGAGTCGTCCTGGAGCTCATGCTTCTTGGGGTGACATTATTACATTGTTGGTGCATAAGTTCAGTGTCCTGAGTGATGTGAAGGGCCCCCATGATGGTTACCAGGAACTTGAGGGATTTATGATTGATTATAGCGAGCTTCTTCGAGCTCAAATCATTTCTGATGCATTCACTCTAGTTCCTCCAGCGAAAAGGCTATGTGTGAGGAAGTACATGAACAAAGAGATCGCTGAAGAGAGACAACAACCAGTGATACGCAATTTTGAAGTTGGCGGTCCCTCTAATGTAGGAGATGAAGGAGGTGAAGAGGAAGAGCCAATAACCCCTCCCCCCCCAACAATGTCGGGAGATGGCTACCAACAATTCCTAAATCATTTCGACGCCACCTTTATTTCATTCCGCCAGGACCTGAACGATCAATTTGCAGGCTTCCGTCAGGATGTGCAGTCGAGGTTTGATGCGCAGAACCAACAGCTTGCGATGTGGCAACAAGATGCTAATGCACGATTTAACAACCACAATCAACAAATTGCATCTTTACAAGCACAGTGGAATGCTTGGTCTGCCTTCTACCCGCCACCGCAACCACCACCTCACCATGACGAGCAACCACCACCTAACCATGATGAATATTGACTTTGGTATGTTATTTGTATCATTTGTTAATTTAAATGAATGTGTTGATGTTGATGATTTTGATGTATATGCTACTGGAAAGGTGAGGAGTTTGGCTTTCCAGTAGGTGCAGACGCTGGAATGCAGCGGTCGCTGAGAATGAAATTTTTAATTTCCATTTGAACAATTTCGTTTTTTTATTATTTGGAGAATGTAATTGAACAATTTCGTACTATCATTTGTGTTATCGAACAATGACGTCTGAAGATGTTTATCGAACAATTGCATTTCTTTATGTTAAGTAATGGTTATGATTAATCTTTCTTCATTCTATGAAAAAATTTATCTTCTGATGTTATAATTGTTGATATAATGTTTGTTATATAGATCTTTATATGGTATGGTGAAATAGCAGTAACAATAACAAATTTTATAAGCACCCCAGCGATCGGTGGCTCTCAGCGCCTGCTGGAAGCCACGAGCGACCGCTCGTCCTCACCCGACGCAGGGGATGCATTGGATTTTAATTCTCATCGATATCGATCGGATTTCATCATGTGTATTTTCTTCATCAAACTCCAACGAAACTCCAACGAAAATCCATAAGTTTCAAATTCATGGAATGTTAATACCAAGAGTTCAGAAATCCAACAGAAGTCGTAATTGAATACACCTAGATTTCAGAAGTCCAACAGAAATTTGAATTGAATACATCAGAATTTCAGAAATTCAACAGAAGTCTGAATTGAATACACCCAAATTTCTAAAGTATTTATAATTTAATAAAAGTAAGGATTGAATACACCCGAATTAGGAGCTTAGGAGTATTAGGGGGGTGTATTGGTTTGGTAAAACTATTGATTTTAATGTAATTGAAATCCATGGCATGGAGGTTGAATTCAATGGTTTTTGGGTGAGTTTGGGGGAGTATGAGGGTGGGGTTCGGTGTATTTTGGGGTGGATTTTTAAGTATTTCGGGCGAGGCAAATCTACAAACACGCGATCGCGCACGAACCACGGTCGTGCACCACCTCCCGCATCGCGGGATATGCGCGAGCGCGTGTATGAAATTGGGGATCGGGGTTAAAATTCCTCCAACCCTAATTGTCCCACATAACATCATTTCCTATTCTCCTCCACTGTCGTCTCTCCACCGCCGCATCTTCCATCGCCGCCACAACTCCACCGCCTTCCCTCCTCCACGGTCGCGCGATCCCCGCGTCTTGAGAGAGGCATTTTTTTTTGTTCATCGACGCTGCATAAAATCCGAAACTTTTCCAAAACTCCCTCAAACCCACTTTCACCACCGCATTCTTCCCTTCCCGCCCCATATTTGCCGTCAACAGTGGGAAACGGAGGTGTCACCGCTTCCCAAAAGTTCTCCGTCGAATTCTTGCCCCGCGGTCGCGCGCTTCAAGCGATCGCACAGTAGAACCTTTTCCCGCGGTCGTGCCCCTTATTTGGTCGCGTGAAATGCCCCGAACGAAGAATGCAGGCAGTTCTGCTGAAGAAGACCCTCCTGTAGACTTCACAGAGAGGTATGAGAGTCCTTTTGAATTGAAATCTGATTGGGAGGGTCAACTGTATGCTAAATTTTGTGATAATCATGTTTCACGTCCAAGATATATTGACTGGAGTTTGATTAGAGATCTTAGGATTAATGCTAAACTAGTTCAGTATTTGCATGTGTTGGGTTTGGAGACATTTGCTAGAAGTGCTGATAATGCTTCTGCGTATGATAATTTGTGCATGGAATTTTTATGTTCACTGAGAATGACTCCTGACAAGGCCAAAATTTATGTTCAAATGAAAAATAAGAAGTATACGATAAATTTACTGAAAATGAAGAAAGTGTTTGGTTTTTACACTGATGGGGAACCTGAGAAACCTAGAGGTTTTAACACTAATGCTGAGTGGAAAGCTTTGACTGGTTATGATAATTGGAATGTCCAAGGTATGTCTAATGGTTATCTGGATGATCCGGCTTTGATAATCTTGCACAAATTTATTGCATATAATATCTGTGGGAAGGTGAAGACAAATAAGGTTAATTCGACGGAACTCTTTCTGCTGTCTTGTGCTAAGAACAGCACTCGTGTCTGTATTTCAAGCTTCATTTTTAGTGATATGGCTCAGACACAGACTCGTCCTAGTGCTCATGCATCATTTGGTGCAATTATTACGTGGTTGGCTCATTCAGTCGGAGTTCTCTCATCCAAAAAGGGCCCCCATGACCCCTATGAAGAACTAGAGCCTTATTTCATTGACACCTCTGAGCTGACTCGGTCTAAAGTGATCAAAGACCGAAACACTGTTGTGCCTTCGATAAAAAGGCAATGTGTACACAACTTTGTATACAACATGGGTGAAAGTGAATCTTCAACAGCCAGGGGTCATGAACATGGACCAATTGATGAAAAGAAGAGCAAGATGAGGAGCAAGATTTTCTTTGAGTTTGAGTAGGTACTATGGGCACCTCATGTTCACCAGAAAGTGGTGTTGAAACATGTGGTGTGGAAGAAATGGCCGAATCATTTTGAAGTTGGGATAGTCCTACAAACATCTCAGATTCAGCATCATATCCCAACTCGTCTATGTGTGTATCTTCTACAGTGAATGTCCTTGCATCAGTACTACTACCCAGAGAAACTTAATTTTTCCCCACCGCAACACCATTTCCTATAGCAATTTCTAATTGCTCATAATCAGGACACTCAGCATCGCGCATGTTAACGTCTTTGGGATGACCCTAGCATAAATAAATAGAAAATATAATTATTAACTAGATTCTCAAAATGAATTAGATGCTGTTATGGCAATATTTTAAGAATCTTACCGCTAAATAATCGTCCCAGACTTCATCTGGAGCTGTGAACTTCTTAGTAGTGTAGTCAAATCCAAAACCCGAGCTAAACCGCTTAAGGTTGCAATAGGCTGCCCAACGTGATTTAAACCACCTAACTCGGCTTTGGTAATTAGTATATGTCCTATTACACTTTAGTTTTTCATTAAGTACAGGAAGTATTCTCTGTTCAACAGTTGATTTGCTAAAAATACCACTATTATCACGCCATCCCCGACGCGCACCATCAACCATTAACTCTAACAATAAATCACTTTGTTGCTTAGTCCATGCATCATAAGATGCTTTTCGCTTGGTTTCGTCTTGTGAATCACCCATATCAACAATACTAATAAAACACAATAAAAAACATGCACTGTATTATTTCTCAAAAATAATACAGTATGTCACACAAAAATAATATAGTATATTCATATTCACCAAAAACATGCAATGCACAAAAATAATACAATATTTTCATATGTTATATAATTTACCTGCTCAACATAACAAAAATCCATATATTCACCAATATTTCAACAACACTTGTTCAAACCAAACAAAAATGGAGCAGAAACAACCAACAACGAAAAACAGAGAACTTCAATCGTAACTGTAATGTGATAGAAAATAATTACCTTAGTAAGTAGCACAACCAAAAATCACACAATGCAGCTTGGAAGAAATGGAGGAGCAGCTGCTGAAGGTTCAAACAATATGGGTAGAAGCCGATGTTCTGTAAAGTTTTGTTAAAGTAACATAACGACCTTTCGACTTCGCGCGATCGCGAGGGTGCCACGACCGCGCATTCATATCAAAACGAGCAACCAAACACTCCCCGCGATCGCGCGACATAGGCCAACCGCGCGATCATGGCACCCACGCGATCGCGCGAAGTAGTGCAAACGAACGATCGCGGCAACGAGCGACCGTGGAAACGAATTACGTCGAACTCTTATGTCCAGAGGCCGGAGTTCACGCAGGCTATTTTACACTATGAATTACACCAAAATCATTGTGAAGGTGAAATACGTAAAAATCCGTGGAGGGTTCAATACCACATGAATTTTAAGTAATTGAGAATCAAGAAAACCAATACACCGTAATTTTGAGGGAGTTCAAAGATTACATCAAAATCAAGCATCCAATACACCAATATTTTTAAATAGTTTGAACTACTTAAAAATACCTCAAACCCCACAAACCAATACACCCCCTTAGTTTTATGGTTACACACAAATTTCGACGACTGTGCGCCAAATTATTTTCCAGCAGTTTACTTTTGCTTCACTTCTTATTAAACGCACTTTCTTCACGATGAAAGCTTGGCGAATCATCTACCACCACATGTACCGCCGTACATACATCCAACCGAATACCGCCACGTGGAAAACTATGCCTCTCGCGTTTTTAGTTTGTTTGTGGCTGTGGTTGGAGCGAAGAGGATAAGGCCCACGTGGGTCATTATTGCTTTTCAGTTGGGAAGAAAGGAAAGCGCGCGAGCTACATACCGGCCTAAATTGGTTTTCCATTGTTTTTATTTTTTATTGTTAATTATATTACAGAATATTTTAAAGATCATGTGACGTGAATTTGAAATTCCCGTAATTTTTAGTCTGATCATTACAACACTAACTATACCAATACACCAATTTTTAATATTATCGGATCGTCCAAATAATATGTCGGCTGCATTGATATTTTTTTTAAATACTTTTTGACAAATATTGATATTGTAAATAATAAATGAACTTAAAACAAAATAATTTGACTGACGAGGAACAACTGCCAGCTCGATGTCCCACCCTAATCCACTCATCAAGATAATGAAGATGCCATTTTGGGTGAATGAATCTCACCAATTAAGAATTTCACCCCCAAAAAAGAAAAAGAAGAGTGTCGATATATAAAGAGTATAAATACTAATTTTGTTGACGTCAGATTCTAATAAGCTAGATGGAAAAAACAACTTGTGACATAAAAACAAATAAAATTCCCTAAAAGAATAGAGATGCAGGGATATTTGTTATACGTATCTTTCAGTTTTGCAATAAGATCCGTGAAAAGACAAGGATATATATCATTCTATATTTTCCTGAATAGCGAAGCATATTGAATAATGAATATCAAGAAGTGCATGCTATTTCATGCTTGTAGCATGAAATGTAAAGATATTGGATTTTAAAATGCTATGTAAAAACTGTAATTTTCTCGAGTTTTTCATTGGTTTTAATGGATTCTTGAATTTTGAATTTTTTTGTAGTTCCCGATATCAATTTCATTTATTTATTTATTTTCATTTAATAGCTTTAATTGCTAAGTTATGAGGCTTAGGCTATGTAACACCAAGTAGAGCTCGAGGCCCATATTTATGGGTCCTTTATGCTCTCACCTTTTCTTATGCAATGACGAACTTTAAATGTGGAGCTCTCTCCCTTCTTTCTTCCTCATCTCCTTCTTTCTCTCTTTTCACCCTTAGACCAAGAATATCGGTGACCACCCAACCATGCCACATCACATAATCAATTAAAAAGAAAAGAAAAATGCAAGATGGCCTCTTTTCAACACAATTTTAAGGTCAAACTTGAGAAGAAAGCCACCGCATGGTCTCTCTCTCTCTCATCTACTTTGTAATTGAATGGGGTGATGACACTTGGCACTATTTTATTGGTTCGTCAAATTATTTTGGATATTATGATAAAATCATTTTATCTTTTACAAATTATCTTAAAAAAAATAAAAATAATACCAAAATTCGTGATTTTTCTTACTCTATAAATAGAGACCACATTTGCTATATTTTTCCACACAAAAAAAATCTCTTCTTCTTTCTACATATAATTTTCATCTTATCACACCATTTTTTTTTCTTTATTAGCTATTTTCGTTTACCATGGATGACGAGAATAATTCTTTCTACAATTCTCAAAATTTCCATTCATCACAAAATTTTAATCCTTCCCAAGGATACTATCCCAATTTTGATCCATCCCAAGGATATTATCCCCAGTTTGATCCTTCCCAAGAATATTCATCCCAAAACATCTCTCAAAGCTCATTTCAAAACATCTCCCAGAGCTCATTTGAAAATGAGGTGCAGACTGACACTAATGATTCAAACACTCCGCAAAATTTCAGTGTGAAAGAAGACATAGCACTAATGTCTGCATGGTGTTTTGTCAGTACGAATGCAGTCGTCGGCACCAACCAAACTGCGAACAAGCTCTGGAAAAATGTTCTAAAGCAATATGAGGAAGGGAGAAAAGAGATGCTTGGAATGGGCGAACAAAGGACAATAGAATCATTGAGGGCGCGCTACAAACGACTCAATACGGCCGTAACGAGGTGGATTGGTGCATACAAAAAGCACACAATCGAGCTATGAGTGGGCAGTCCAAAGAGAATATTGAGGATGATGCTCAAACAATTCATGGGAAACATAAATTTACTCACCATTAGGTGTTTAACAAAGTTATGCGTCACCATCCGAAGTGGGAATTGAAATTAAACAGTACTGGTTCGACTCGTTTTCAACCAGAAGAAGATAGTCTTGAAGAAAGTCGAGGGAGCTCAAAAAGATCTAAGACAAGTGAGGATGGAGAACCACAAATCGACTCCGCTCCTAGAGGTGATTCTTCAAGCTTACAACGTCCTATTGGGAGAAATAAAGCAAAAGCTAATGCTAAAAGAAAAGGAAAAGAAGTGGCATCACAATCATCGCCAATTCCTGATGATTTCACTGCAACACTGCGTGAAATGAGACTCACACGTGAAAAAGAATGTGAAATACAAGAACGAAAGTTGAAAACATCTACACTTAACACTTTGATGAGCAAAAGGGACTTATCTCCAGAAGAAGAAGCTCTGAAACGTCATCTAATGGCAGATCTATATGGAATGTGATCATATTTTATTTGTTTTTAAGTATGTTTTGTAACTTGTAATTTATGTTCCTCATTATGTAACTTTCAATTTATGTTTTTTATTATGTAACTTTCAAATTTATGTTCCTTATTTTGTATTTTGTAATTCATATGCTTTATTATGTAGTTTATGTAATATTTAATGAATATGGTCTATGTTACGTTTGAAATTTCTACTTGTTGTGCATGTCAAGAGACATGTGATCATCATAAAAGCAAACCACTTGTTCCTTGTTTTTTGTGGTTATTATATAGAATCCTATGCTCACAAGGATACTTTAATTATTCACCCGTGATGTTTTGAGCAAGTTGGACAAGAGGATATGATGATGTCAGAAGAATCCAATGCTTTATCAAAATAATTGAATAGTTTTATCTAATAAAACAAACCAGCATATAAAGATGCGTATTACAAGAAGATAAGTCTGTCAGAAGAATCCTATGCTCACAACACTCCTATATATTAATCTATATGCTTCATCAAAACTACACACAAATCTCTCTCTTACAATCAATTAGTTCACCCTTCTAAAAAAATGTCTTCAAGTTCTAGTTTTGGTCCTTTCAATCTTCTCGAAGATGATGAATAGGAAGAAAAAATTGCTGAACAAAATCGGCAACTTGATCAAATCATCGAAGATGTAGCCATTCATGCAACCACTCTATCTTTACAACCTACTAACCATAGTGTTAGAGCAACGAGGCGGTATATTGAAAGGAAACGTGAGAAGGGTCATGACAGTGTTTACGAGCAGTACTTTGCTGAAGATCCAATATATCCTCCAGAAGTTTTTCGAACAAGGTATCGCATGCGAAAGCATTTGTTCGAACGTATAATGAAGAAGCTCGTCGAAATTGATGATTTTTTTGCACAAAAGCGCGATGCTACTGGTCGGCCTGGTATGTCATCTATTAAAAAATGTACTGCAGCTATGAGGGTGTTGGCCTATGGAACAACAGCGGACTTGCACGATGAATACTTACGAATGAGCGCACAAGTCATTCGTAAGTCAGTCGTAAGGTTGGTTGAAGGTGTAATTTCTAACTTCAGTGATGTGTACCTGAGGAAGCCCACCGAAGAAGACATGGCATATCTTCTGCATGTTGGAGAACAACGAGGATTTCCAGGCATGTTGGGCAGTATTGACTGCATGCATTGGCAATGAAAAAATTGTCCCACTTCATGGGCAGGGCAATATGCTGGAAGAAGCGAGACACCGACAATCATCTTGGAAGCAGTTGCATCACAAGATCTATGGATCTGGCATGCATTTTTTGGAGTTCCAGGTTCGAGAAATGATATTAACGTACTTGATCAATCTCCTGTATTTGATGATATTTAGAAGGTCGAGCACCAAAGGTCAATTACATCGTAAATGGCTAGGAAAAGAATATGAGATACTATCTCACTGATGGCATATATCCTCAATGGGCAGCATTTGTCAAATCTATTCCAGGTCCACAAACTCGCAAACACCAGTTGTTTGCTCAACATCAAGAGGCTGCCCGAAAATATGTTGAACGAGCTTTTGGCGTTTTAGAAGCTCGTTTTGCCTTTATTAAACGTCCATGTCTTATTTGGGATCGTGATATTAAGGGAAAAATAATGATGGCTTGCATTATCATGCACAATATGATAGTAGAAGATGAAAGAAGTACATACCTGAACTATCGTGATCCTACAGAATTTATAGAAGATCGACTTCGGCAGAAAAATCGGCAGAGTGAAGATGAAGAAAGAGATAATGATTACGTTTACTCCACCGACAGGATTGCAAGTCTAACGAGCTATATGAGAAATAAAGAACAACTTGTCAATAGAGAAGCTCACAAAGCTCTGTTAAATGACTTGATCGAGCATATATGGCAAAAATTCGGCAATCATAGCTAAATTTGATGATGTTTCGTCTATATTTTAAGCAACGCATATGTATTTTAAATTATGTATTTTAAATTATGTATTTTAATTGAAGTAATTTATTATTTTGGTTTGTTTATTTTGTAATTTGTCATCGTTATGTTTTATTTAGAAATTTACATTAATTTTCAATTATTTTAATTATCTTTATTATAAATAATTATATTAGTATTAAAAATAATGCAAAATAAAAATATATAATGTTGAAGTTGGGGTGGTTAGGATGGTCATTGATAAACCACAAAAAATAGATGTGGTTGGGTTGAAAAAATATTGAGGATGTGGAAGAGAGAGAAATTAATTAAATATTAATAAAGGTGGCTGGTTGGGTGGTCTGCCTGGTCACTGATAAACATGGTCTTAGCCCAATTAACCGCCGCCACATCATCCTACGTATTGCGAGCTCGCCTCCAAAAAGCTCGCAAGTCCAAACTTAAGCTCGCGAGCTTCGCGCTCACCAACGGAGAAAGAGCGTTGACCTTATACTCGACCGCTGCTGATAGTCTAAATTTGACTGTCAATTAGACAAATTGGCAGCACAAATTTCGTTAATTCATATTTGATTTTTTTTTTTTAATTTGGTGTTTGACTTAATGGATGAGATAAATAATATTTGAAAGAATTGTGTTATAATTATTTAGATTATAGTGTTGTGTTTGGATTGTTTGATTGTAGTGTAAGAATTGAAGGTTTACTTAGATTATCATCTATTTGAGTGATTGTTATTTATTATCCAAACCAAACATGTGATTACGTAGGATTATATTATTAATCACTTCTTATCAAACAAATCAAACACCGTTATATCCAACTTACGTCATAATTAAAAATTTAAATCATGAACACATATATGCAATGCCGACCCTAAGCATAGGCCAGGAGTGCAGCCACCTAGGACGCCAAAGATGGAAGGGGCGCATTTTTTTTTATTTTACGAGTTGTATGATAGATCTAATTTGCAGTTCATATAGTTATATTTCTTCTATTTTGGGGCTCAGGCTTAATAAATGGTTTAATCTAAATCAATCGCTATGTACTTGATGACACCCTTTGCTGGTGCCTCTCTTTCCTCTTTCTCTATATGGGCCCTGCTAAATTGCATTCGTTATGCACAAAGTGAATGAATAATTTTTTACTTCGTAACTAAACATGTCATCTTACGCCAAATATCGTGAAAAAATAAGAATTCAACATAATTTTGAGGGACTTATTTTTTCCTTTTGGTCTAGGACGCCCAAAATATTGGACCGATTCTGCATATATGTATGGCCTCGTATGATATTAACTCAACCATACTTACTTTACATGGTATCATCGTTGAAGAAATTCAGTTTCAACTTTTACGCTCATATTGGTACACGTAAAAAACGAGAGTTGGAGTAGTAAGTGAGAATGCTCGTTTGCACATTTTCATATCTCGACAATTCAAATATTCAATAGTCTATTAAGATGTTATGATTCTTCAAATATCCATTAAAAACAAATCAATTACATAGTAGTTTTTCAAAATATAGAGCATCGGGTGATAGTAATTAGTAAAGAATAGATTTATTAATTAACAGCGAACGGATCTTGTAGATAAAAAAGAAAATATTATGAGAAGAAAAAGGAGAAAAAGGATGAAAAGAATTAAAAGAAAAGGGATGAATAAGAAATAACTACGTCTCGGATTTCACTTTTATATTTTTATATTTTTTTAAAAACAAAAATAAGTTATCTTTCACAAAACTACATGAACTTTATTAGTCTTGCATTTTCCACATGAATTTTGATTTTTTTTTTTTGTCATAAAATCTCTTACCTTTGATTTTGTTCATTTTTTTCTTAATACGAAAATTATCGACCAAATCTTCTATATTGTTGAATCAGAACTCTATAAATCAAGATGAAAAAGATTATAATGTAAATGTGAAGAAATTTGCTTTATTCTGCCATAAATTGTCATAGGTTTCCCGAAGTCGCATGAGACGAAAATTAGAAGAATGTAAATTAAGTATAAAATGACGTACAGAACTTTTAAAAGTTATCTCGTTAAATTTGTTGACCATAAGAAGTCGGCAATCCGATTGTCACATAAGCGCCAATTAATAAGATTCAAGTTAGACAATGTTTAAAATTAAAGATGAATAAAATTGGAAGTTGATATTTTTATGGAAGTTTTTATCCTTCAAATCCTTCAAAGATAATGATATCTATCTATTTTCTATCTGTTTATACTTATTTTTAATTTCGGTGACGAATAGTAACGTGACCATTTGAATGAATTAAAAGAATACAAAATAAAAGATTGAGCAAAGTATTCATGCATTTACTCTATATTTTTTCCTTTCTTTTTCTTTTTTTATTTTTTATTTTTTTCAGCGGAAACTCGAATCCTTTTCCGTCTATCAAAGATAAAAGAAAAAGAGAAAGGAAAGGGCCCCACCCCACCCCACACCACCCGTAATTGAATTCCACTTTTAAGCCAAACTAACTTCCCCATAATATATGAAAGTTGAAAGTTGAAACAGATAAATATCATTTGGTTTATCCATTCAATTCAATTCCCATAAATACAAAGTTTATCCATTTACCTCGATCTTTGCACAAAATTTCCCAATCCCCTTTTATAGATTATCAACTTATCAATTCCACTTAGAATTCTCGGAAATTTTGTGAAAATGATGGGGAGGCAGCAACAGAATCACCAGGATTACCAGACCAGAATCTTCTACGAGCTTTCAACTCTAGTTTTCAATATTATGCGGTCGCCGCCGACGTCGATCGATTTCTCCGATCAGTTCCCGGCGGCGGCCCAGCGGCGGCGGTGGGAGGGGCTGTCGTTTCAGAACATGACGCCGGCCGGATTTGCCTCCTTGCTCCTCGGGATTTCGCTCTCCTTGATGCTGTGTGGATCCGTCACGTTTTTCCTTGGTTTTATGTTGATGCCTTGGGTTCTTGGATTGGTTGTATTTTTGTATTTTGTGGGGATTGTTTCGAGCATTTCGATGATTGGAAGAGCCATTTTGTGTTATAATTCCTCGCCTCCCTCACCTAGGAAGGATATTCCTTGTAAGATTTCTTCCCAATCTTCCTATCATTTGATTCGAGATTGAATTTTTCTTGGTTGGTCAAAGGAGTTGATTTAAATGAACAGATCTCTTTTTCAGTATTGTTTCTCTTTGAGTTATCTGATTTATTATCATAATCTGCTACTAAGAACATGCTTTTTGGGTAATTACTGCTAGGGATTTGGCGTTAAATTTGTTGGTAGCAAATCATTCCATCACGTTTTTTTGCTTTTTGCATTTTTTTTTCTTGGTTGCTAATTGAGTTTGAATTTGGGAATTTTTGAATGTATAAAAACTGTGGAATTTCTGATTATGATTATAGCCTTTTGAGCTTATGACTAAATTGACTGTTTGGCTTCTCCAGTAAGGAAATTATCTTAGTCCTTGAGATTTTTTTTTTATCATAGCTTCAATTCAAATTTGCAATCTAACTTGCTGTACTTAGCAAACCGTAGTAATTAGTACCAATCCTTATAAGCAAAGTTGAAAACCCTAATGGTAGAGTATCTGTAGCCTTTAGGGTTGCTTTTGCCCCGAAAATTTGATCTTACTCAGGTATCTTCTTTTTCGTTTTCAGGTTGATTATAGTATGCAAGGTTTTATAAAAGGGAATTCGAGTTTGTTGATCCAAATCATAGAGTTTTTACTACCTCAGTTGTTTAGGATGAAATGCCTCGACATATGCTTTGTTAATATTATCTTTACTTTTTTCAGTTTCTTGATGATAAAACGAAAGCCTACCTTTGATTGAGGTATCCAGTGTGATTAGAAGTATCATTTTAAATTAGGTTGGCTGTCGGAGGACCAGATTTTGTGCTCTGTTGTGAAACGAAACCTACCTTTAATGCGGTACTTGGATGGAACAATCTACATTTTGTTCAGATTTTGAAAATAATGTTATCGAACTGATAGTAGCTGTGAAATTTTATGAACCCGAAGTAGGATTCTTCTCGCCTAGCAAGGATTTTCTGGTGAAAGAATATATATATAGGTTAACTCTCTGCATAAGCTTGATCCTTTAAGGAAAAGTATGGGAACGGAACCTATGCAAATATACATATATGTCAGTATTAATTCCTCTGTTTGCAGTATCTTAGGTTTGGTACCGTGCAGAAGTTGATGAGGATATCATGGTAGCTAGTATGATTTCTTTCCTCATCTTTCTAGTCTGAATGAGAACTGGCCCCGTGGTTTAATGTGATGTCATTCTGTCTTGTGCTCGTATGTTTATACACACAAGAACCTCCGTGTTCATTTCTTGATGAGATGAGTGATTTCATTTTTACCATGCATTGCAGCCTGGAAGCTGTTATAGCAGGTCACTCGACAGCCATGGTGATGGACTTCGCAGCAATATTGTTGTTTTGATCTGTGCTGTGCTTGCAGTCTATCATTCATATATACAACTCCGGTTGTGGAACTGTGGATATTTCTCTCTTTTAAGGATACATCTTGGATTCGAAATAGCATCTCTATGAAGTTTTAAGAAAGCTCTTTTCATCATTTGAAGATGAAACATTCATTTTAGCTGTTTTTTTCTGGTTAGGTGGAAAGCAGCATTATCTATTTATTTCGCCATATGTTATATTTCTTGAAAGGGATGTTATCTTTTGAGCTTGTTATGTGTATATTACTGTAGACTGTATAATTATTCTTCTTTCAGAAATGGATTCTGTTATCACAATTTTTTGGGTATCCTTGCTTCCTTCTTTTTTTCTTTTCTTCTCAGTTCGTGTGTTCTTTTGCATCCACCCCCCAACCTCCCAAAAAAAAATTGAGATAACAAAGGGGAAAAAATATCATACAGTATCAAATCGAATTTTGGTTTTGGGCTTCTTGAAAACATGATTCTTGTAACATATATATTTTCATAATAGGCATGCTTTATTTAATATGAACTTCATTATCTTACATTGAATAATTTTATGATAATAATTTGAAAAAACAATCAACGCGGAAGATCCCATATAAGATCTTTGGAGACGATGAAGTCACATGGTTTTTGTGTCCACGAATATAAATTGAAAATTTTAAAACCATTGAATAAAAGAAATTTGGTTAGTATGGTATTTTAATGTAATTTTGGATAAATACATTGTCTGTCTATTTTAATTATGGATAAACAAGGAAATCGCAATTTAATTGTATGATTGTCTTTAATTTTTTACGATTCTTATCCAACTTTTTTGATATTTATATCTTGATTTAAAACCCATTGCCATATTGGCCATTCTCAATCTCTTATCAGTTATCTGTTTTATGATGTCCTCCATACAAATTAATTATTTTCACAACAAACTATGGATCAAAAATTAAAAAAACAAATAAAAATGATAAAATAACACAAAATAAACGTCGACAGCAGGGGTCGAACCTGCGCGGGCGAAGCCCAACAGATTTCAAGTCTGTCTCCTTAACCACTCGGACATATCGACTTTGACGACTATAGTCCACAATAAATACAACTATAATTGTTTAATAATTTTGTTGTAAACAATTGTAATTTTTTAATTAAAATTTGACTCGCTACTTTATTGTATGGAATAGTGAATAATAAGTGCTGTTCAATAATTATTTTATAAATTAGTGAGGTGGGAAATTTCAATCGATTTATTCTTTTAAACAGAGACCAAAGAAATGAGATAAAGTAATAAGGCGTAACATGTATTCACGACCCACATAAAATTTAAATATGTAAAATTGACATATTTCTTTTTCGTGTAAAAAGGAAGTCACATAAAGACATAAAATTCCTTTTTTAAAAGAATAAATCTCCTATACATATTCTGCACCATGCAGACAGTCCGACCCGCCCCCAGCCAACCCGACCAGTCCACACGCTTCGCCCGACCCGCGTGTGAGATTTACAGCGCCGTGCGTGGATCTCACGTGCCTTTTTTTAAATTTCACATTTTTTTTATTTTCAGATTTTTTTCCTCTCATTTTTTTGTTTGTCGTTTCTTCTTTAGTCTAGATTCGAGCGAGGAAAGCTAAAGGCCTCAGAATGAGCCAAAAAATTCAAATTGTTGTTCGACGATTATCCTTATATTAGTCATCGGAGCCGTAAAATCGGAGTTGAAGGCGCCGTCGGGCAAAAAATTCTGGAAATTAAAATTAAAATTCTGGACCATGGTCGAGTAATACAGCTCGACAGTCCATTCCTTCAGATAGATGTGTATCGTGACTCAATGATTACCCCCGACATTGCACACTGTTATGATCTGTACACGACAAGGAGCAATTTAGCTATATTAAAAAAAAAAAATTATAGTAAACTACAAATAAGATATTATTTTAAAATATAATCAACTTACATGGTTAGTTTGCCACCAAGCAGTTGCTAATTCGCTTTCTGTGCCATCAACCATTTGTTTAAAAGCCTCAGGTACTTGCCAATTATGATATAGTCTACGCCTTGGCGGAACTTTCTTTCTCTTGCCATTAACATCAATAGAGTACAACTTATCTCACTCATTTCGCAAAGAATTCTAGTAATACAAAAAAAAATTACATAAATCAAAGAGAATATTAATATAATAAAAAAATCAAGATTTACATAAATCGAAGAGAAATACTTACCTAGAAGTCGGTGCCGACTATAATGGTGGTTGCCTCACATACTCCATCAGTTGTCAACCTATCTAAATATCTCACCTTAAATCACATATAGTTTAGGTACAACTCTATCCCTGCAATGTTATTTAATTTTGTTAGTTAATATACAAAATAAGTTTAAATTATTGTAATAAAGATATAATTGTACCTCTGCCCACATCATTTGTTGACTATCCTCCAAACGATCAAAAACAGATTGTACAAGAATGTGGCCAAGCATCTTAATTGTGATTGTAGCATCGTCTCCTGATTTTCTATGCTTCTTGTACATATGTTTTAACTTCTTCACGACATTTGCAGTCATAGCCACATAAGGTGTCTGCATGGCGGCAGACGGTCTCGTTTTACGACGACCTTCTACCTCGTCTCGCTCCACCAATTCATAATCAAGCTCAGCAAACTCTTCAGAGGATGACGACCACTCAATATTAACAGGTGAAACCTGTTGTCTGAGCTTCTCGTGTGTGGTGTCCTCAACAGTAGGAAAAAACGGCTGCTCCTGCTGGTACTTAGGCTGGTAGGAAATTTGCTGCTCATGTGGAGTGTACTCGGCAGTAGGAGCTGAAGTAGGAAACATCTCATACTGAAAGTGACTGCTACTGTCGTCGCCTAGAAACACTGACTGCTGCTGCCAGATAGGAGGTTGAAACATTGGAGGCTGTTACGTCGGAGGGTCATACTGATGAAGCGGTCTAGTGATATAGCCGAAGAACATCGGTTGTTGCTGCTGGCAGGCAGGTTGATACCTCCACGACTGCATTGGTGGCTCGCTCTGGTGGGGTATAAGGTCAAACGACTGCCCTAAATGTGGTGCATCGGCTGCTCGGTACGCTCAGGGATGTGAGGAGAGTGGTGACTATGCCGATTGTGCTGTCCCTGTAGAGCTGCAACTGCAGAGTGACGAGGCGGGTTCAGAATCCTCTCGTGTCTGTTAAAAACCTTTGCAGAGTAACGGTGTGGCTCAGGGCTCCTCCTGTAGCTCCCAACAGACTGCTGTGGAGGGCTCCTAGATCGTCTGTGCCTCGGACCGAAGTACTTCTTCACCTGAGCAAAGAGCTTCCGGGATAAGGTAGCAAAGAAGCCCTTGTCAGACTCGTCCATCAAGACCGCCCTCAGCCGACGATCGATGTAGTCGTCTCTGTCGTCCTTCGCGTGGTCAGAACAAGGACGTCCGTGAACACAACACACTCTATCTTCTGGTCTCTCCTGATAGATCGACTGTGTTGTCTCAGCTGTATGTACTTGTGGTGGGGTGCTTTGTCGGCGTCGTTTTGGGATTTTCTATGCCGATGAGGTCGGTTAAATTATCTTCCCCACAACCTCCGCAGTCTTCGCCAATTTTTCCTTCTTTTTTACTTTCTTTTTTGGGTCTGTACTCTTATCTGTTAATCGTTTCGGAGGTTCCTTGTGTACATGATACACCGAGTCAAAACTATACCAATATAGCTCCATAGTGTCTGCCAAGAGAATAGGCATCGGGATATGTATGACAAGACCTTAAACAAGTTATGTAAAATTATTATTAGATCACAAGGTAAACATGTAATATAAATGATACCTCTCTCTCGAAGAACGTACTGAAATATGACTTGAAGAGTCTTGTAGTCCACGTAAAATATCGAGGAACTCTAACGGCGACTGCTCGGGTTCCACAATACTCTCCGAAGAAAGGAATACACTCGTAAGACCAAATTTGTAAAACTCAAACCAGTCCGTAAAAGTGATAAGTTCCAATCTGCGCTTGGTCGGGTTTCTTGGCGGTGTTGATGTAGTAAGTGAATGTCTGATATGTGTAATCACCCCAATGAAACTCCTAACAATGTTGCGGATCCTCAACTAATGCCTATGCCCATTCCTCGACCTCTATGTCACGGTCCCGACAAAGGAGAAATAGGTAGTAAACCAAGAGTTTGGCTACCTTCACATAGTCTGTGAAGTCGTCTTCCAACTTTAAGGCTTTGAACATATCGCATGCCTCTGACTTTAGTTCTGCAGCCATTGAATACTCTGTGGAAAAGACTGTCAGGCCGGAGAAGATGTCTCTCATTTGGGTCAAAATCTGTCATTCCAAAATTCAATGTAGTAATGCAAGCATAGTCGCGTGTTGTTTAGATTGTTTTTGTGTATTTTGTGTGTTATTATTTGTGCGTGTTTTGCATGTTATTGTTCATTTTTGCCACGAGTAGTGGTCGTATTTGTGGTTTTTGGTGCTTTTGGTGTGTATAGTTATGTAGGTGGTGATGATGCACTTTCGGATCGAAAAAGAATGAAAAAAAAGTGCAAATGGTGAAGGAGGGAGCAAATAAGGAGTCCCTCCGGAGCGGGATTCCCACCGAAGCGGGAATCGGATTCCCATCGGATCGGGATTTCCAATCGGAGCGGGAAATATTTTCTCTAATTGAAGTCCCGCTGTCGCTGGAACTCCCGCCGAAGTGGGAATTATTTTTGCCAAGTGGTTTCCCGCCGGCGTTGGGTTTCCACCGGCACTGGCGGACGGTTTTCTCCAGCAATATATATGCATTTTGTCAGTTTTTGGACAAAAAGTCTCATTCCTTTCTAGTTTTTAGCGAGGAAAAACTCTGAAAAACTCTGTAAATTATTGTTGCACATCACTTGATAGTTGGTTGTGTTATCTCGAGGAGATGAAATCCTAGTCCTAGACATCTTTAATTTGATCGTTATATTTACAATTTATACTTGTTCTTATTCTTAGTATTGATCATCGAAACTCAATTGAATAGAATGTGTAGTTTGTTTTTATTTTCTTTTTCAAAGCATGAATCGATTGTCCTACTAACCTTTCCTTGAGATTCGACTCGAGTTAGCTAGTTGTACTACATTAGGACCTCGTTCTCTTGCGAGCAACTAATAAATACATTTTACTTGGTTCAAATTTTTGGCGCCGTTGCCAGGGAAGGCTTTAGGCAATTGTGTTTGTACTTTCGTTTGTTTTTGTTTGTTTGTAATTTTTGTTGTGTTTCATTTGAATTTTTGTATATATTATTTTTAGTTTCGTTTTCTCCCTCAGGTGCGCTTGATCATTTTTGTGTTTTTGTTTGTGCAGCGATGAGCGGATTTGGTGGAGAAAGGTTGAAATGATATGTGCCAAGTAACTACGACTCTTGAGTTCTATGTGAAAGAATGGACATGTATCAAAGAAGCATATGGGATTTCGCCTATCCCAGGATCGAGACATCTCCAAGTTATGTCATGGGGAATATGAATCTAGCTACGTCTCTTGTAACTTGTGGGTTTTTTGGATACTATGGACACGATGCTGATTTTTGTCAATATTCTAGTTGGAGTCACCATCCGAACATGGCTTCGAATCACAACACTCAATATCATTAACCACAACAGAAGCCGATAGTTTTAATTGAACCACCTCAAAGACCATCTCTAGAATACACTCTTGAATCTTTCGTTCAATCAAGCCAACAAGAGGCCACATCTCAGAAACAATCATTGAAGGATACTCTTCAATCCTTCATATAGTCTACCATTCAAAGATTTGAGTCTATGGATGCATCCATCGAACGTATCGAGACTCAAGTTGGACAATTGACTGATATCGTGGGCGAGTTGGTGCATCAGTATAGAGTGGAAGAGTCAGTTATAGAGGATGTTTCAAACAAGTATGAACTGAATAAAAGTGAAACGATGTCAAATCAGTTAGAACAAGTTCATGCTATAACTATCTTCAAAATTGGTACGGTGGTTGACGACAAGGAGAAAGAGCTAACGGTGAAAGGAGACAACTCCATGGAGAAAGAGTATACTGATAATCATGTTATCATTTCTCCTGTGGATTTAGAAAATTATTCTTTCATTGTTGCTACTGATTCTTTCACCGATAATATTTTGGTGCAGGAAAATAGCTTGGAAGACGTGCCTATAAATCTGGAGGACGGGAAAGAGATAGATCTAGTCCTCCGAGGAAGTGTGTGGATGAAGGAGATACTCACCCTTGAGTATGGATAACATTTGCTCGGTCGAGATGGCAACTTAAAAACTAGCGCTGCGTGGATGGCAACCCATGATAGTTTTAATGCTTGTGTGCTCCTTTTGATTTTCTTGTAGGTTCTCAGTGTTGTTTATCGTGGAGCTTGTTTTTGTGTTGTTTCTTCGTTTGTAATTCATGCCGTTGTCGGACGTTGTTTTAGGAAAGTTCTTAATCCTTCTACTTTTCTTTAATTGAGCTATGAGGACATTGCTCATTTTAAGTTGGGGGGGGGGGGGTGTTTTAGCAATGGTATGAGTTGTGTTATGTTTTTGGAGTCTAGCATTTTGATTGTCTCAAGCAGGACTAATGATATGTTGTTTGAGTTGGAACTTTATTTTTATTGATTGAGAATACATGATCTTCCTTGAACTGTGAGAGCCTAGTTGATTGATGTAATTTCGGTGTGATTGATTGATAGCCATTATTGTAGGGCATGTTATTGATGAATTTGATTGATGTGATAATTGTGACTCTGTTGATAAATATGCTTCATTGGTTGCCTAGATGATTGTCTTCTTTGTAAATAAATAAATAAAAAATTAGAATAAAATGTGAGTAGTGTGAATTCTGCTCCTCTTAATCGTTGTCTTTCTAAGACATGATTAATGAGCTTTGAAGAATCTTCAAAGATTACTCGTGACAATATCCTAATCTGTTCGATAAAAAAAACGGGGTTATAAATAAGGTGAATTTGAGATTCTACTCCTCTCATTTGGAGAAATTCATATGATGAGTATGAGAAACCACATTAGGAGACTCGGATCGAAATTTCGATGGCTTGAACCTAATGATCGTGTCTCGTTGATTCATCCTTATATTCCTCATTTATTATTAAATGTTTGTTATTATGAGAACTTTCTGGTAAAGGCGACTAACGAAGTAGAAAGTTTAAAGGGTGGGTTGCATTTTGATCGAATTGATAATTCTATTTGATATGCAACATACGTGGTTAGATTTCATTACATTAGAGTTGGCATTGGTTGACCTTGGTACTGTACGATGGAAAGAAAGTCTTGTATTGATGATTTGGTGAATATGTGTATCGATTCATACTACGTTTCTTTGGTTTGCTTGAGGACAAGCAAAATGCAAAGTGTGTGGGAGTTGTTTAGTTTGTTTTTGTGTGTTTTGTGTGTTATTATTTGTGCGTGTTTTGCATGCTATTGTTCGTTTTTGGCCACGAGTAGTGATCGTATATGTGGTTTTTGGTGTTTTTGGTGTGTATAGTTATGTAGGTGGTGATGATGCACTTTCGGATCGAAAAAGGATGAAAAAGAAGTGCAAATGGTGAAGGAGGGAGCAAACAAGGAGTCCCACCGGAGCGGAATTCCCACCGAAGCGGGAATCAGATTCCCACCGGAGCGGGAAATATTTTCGCTAATTGAAGCCCCGCCGATGCTGGAACTCCCGCCGAAGCGGGAATTATTTTCGCCAAGTGGTTTCCCCTCGGCGCTGGGTTCCCACCGGTGCTGGCGGACGGTTTTCTCCAGCAGTATAAATGCATTTTGTCGGTTTTTGGACAAAAAGTCTCATTCCTTTCTAGTTTTTAGCGAGGAAATACTCTGAAAAACTCTGTAGATAAGGTTATTTTCATTTCCTTGTATAAAACAATTTAGATTTGGCTTTAGGTTTAGTACCGTTGATCGTTCAAGACTTTCAAGTACTCTGTAGGACTTCTATTTCGTTTATGCAATGTTTATCTTCAATTCCTTGTATTTCATTTCCTGCAACATGAGTTAAATTTCTTAGTCTAGGATTTGGGATGATTGAATCGGGATAATTATCAGATATTATGTGTATGTGTTGCTTGATTGAATTGCTTTACATGTAGTCGAGCTTTTGGCCAAGGTTAGATTGTGATAAGTGATAAATGAGATCGAGAGAAGAGTTTATCATTTGATTTAGGTTCAATTAACGTTAGTTTTAATCGGAGACGCGTGATCTAACTAGGATTGTTTCGTATAATCTACTTAGCTAAGATTTGATTAACGAATACGAAAGTTAGTATTTCAATTCTTATGTGAGGGAAGTTTGTATGAATTAATCTGCTGCACATCACTTGATAATTGGTTGTGTTATCTCGAGGAGATGAAATCCTAGTCCTAAACATCTTTAATTTGATCGTTATATTTACAATTTATACTTGTTCTTATTCTTAGTATTGATTATCAAAATTCATCTGAATAAAATGTGTAGTTTGTTTTTATTTTCTTGTTCAAAGCATGAATTGATTGACCTGCTAAGCTTTCCTTGAGATTCGACTCGAGTTAGCTAGCTGTACTACATTAGGACCTTGTTCTCTTGCGAGCAACTAATAGATACATTTTAGTTGGTTCACGTGCGGTGAAGCGGAGGGTTCGTCCGGAAATTTGGAACCACGTCTCAGGGCCAATAAGTGATGCAGGGCACTGTTTGTATTTCCATTTCTCTTATGTTTAATGTAACGACCAACAATTCCCGCCGTAAATTCATTATACACTTCTTGATACCGTCTTGGATTGCCCGCAAAGTGCCGAAATACCTTCGTTATTTTTTTAAATACGGCCTCACGACAATATAAAAACAATAATTTGTTATGCTGACGCAATTCAAGTCTCATTCTATCACAATCGAGCTGCAATATAAGCACACAAACCATAAGGAAGGAAGTTCGAGCGCTCAAACCAACAAAATCACAAAACATAAAAATATAAAACAGTCTCGGGTTAACCCACGACGGGGCAACCCACGACTGGGCAACCCACGACGGGGCTACCCACGACGGTCTACCCACTATGGGGCTACCTACGACGGGAGCTACCCACGACAGCCTCCCACCTTAAAATCCACATTAAAATCCACTATGGGGCTACCTACGACGGGTTCATAAACACCCACCATGGGAAGCCCCAATTTCTCAGATTAAAATCCAAATTTCAACGACAAATCTGAGAAATAACATTACCAATATTCATACAATCATGTACATTGTTCTCATATTTAATAAATCGTCCATAAACATACATTTAGAAGCATACATTCGATCTTTACAAAATTCAATTTCGTGGGTTGAGAGAACTAATTGGCTGTTCGATTTCGCATAAATTTACTTCCTCCTCGTCGGAATTAGATGTCGACGCCGTCGACTCCCTATCATGGTCGGATTGGCTGCTCATTGTCGGCGTGTGTGTGTGTCGTCGAGGGTGAGGTCATGGGTGAGAGACGGGTGTGTGTGGGTTAAGAGAAAGAGAGAGAGAGAGAGGAAAAGTAATGTGTGGGGTGGGGTAGTGGGGGGACTAATAGAGATAGGTTTATTTATTTATTTATTTATTTTTTTGTCTTTTTCTTATTTTTTTATTTAAAGTAAGGGTATTTTAATCTTTTAAATAATTTTGATATAAAAAACTTATAATCTTATAAAATAGTGTAAAAAAAAAATCTACCTTTTATGAAAAGGTATTTAAAAAAAGTTCTCCCTAAATTTTACTCTATGAAACCAAAATCCTTCTATTATATTCCCAAAGGTATGGTCAACATCTATTGTGGGATAATGGTTACAAATAAGAGTTTTTTTTCCAGTAATTACAAATAAAACTTATTCTGTAATATATTATAATATTTAAGTAATTCAGTATAGTTTAATATAGTGTTTGATGCAGTAATTTAATAATATAAGATCGAAATAAAAAGTTAGGATTAACATAAGAATTATGATAAAAATATTAAAATAATAATAATAAATAAAATTATTATCGATAACTAGTGAATCGGTGTATAAAGAGAATAGATCAGTATTAATTTTTATTACAATAGTATTTATTACAATTAGCATTATTAGGTCATTATGTTGCGAAGAGTGAAAAACAAGGTTAGCCCCATTTTATACTTAACCATGGTTAAGATTCCAACATATTATATCATGATTAAAGTTAACCATGGTTAGTAAATTTGATCAAGAAATTGGATTCGGAACCATGAGATGCCCATATATTGTTGTCGTAATTACTTTTTCGATTAAAGAAAAAACTTAAAAAATAAAAATTAAAACAACAGCAACAAATTACCTCTTGTATACTGAGATCCTTTTTTCGAAAATCCAATCTCGAAGAAAATTTTGTTCCAAATTCGAAAAACTGAAAATTGAACTCCAGTGATGGAACTTTGCGCTCCATTTCTGTAGCGACAATACGTATTTCTCTCGCAGACGGTAACTTCGCTCTTCCTACGTTCCCAATTATCCGGTACTGATCACCGTTTAGGGTTTTTTTAATTTTCCGACGATGATAATGTGATATTGTCTGTCAAGTAATTTAGTTATTCGAGCAATCTCTATTTGAATTGTTGAGATTATCCTGCCGTTTCTGTGGTTGCTGTTATTGATTTGGGTTTTGGGGTGCTGAGAATTTAGCTCATATTTTATTTTTTTGTTTTTAATTTTATTTAATGAATGTAGTTCTCTTGTTGTTGATGATGTTTGAACTAATAGTTAGCTCGTCGGATTTAGGTTGAGGGTGGATATGCCGTGTCTAAGGTTGAATTGTTGGATAAACTCTTATTTGATGCATTTTTGTTATTTGTTTGTTTTAGAATTGTGTAGGTCGTAGTGTCATTTTATTTTCCGGAGTTATTTTCTCTTCTAGCTTATAGCTGATGTTGGATGAATTTATTGTTCTTTTGCAGTTTCATTTGATTGTTGTTTCGCAGCTTGAGTTCTCTTTTTGAAAAAATTTGAATCCCTGTCTTATGGAACGAGCTGTTGATTTTGTGTTGTCTTAACCGTGATGATCCATAGAGGGAACGTAGAGTGAGGGGAAAGTGTAGATGGAGTGCAACAGAGATGAGGCCGTGAGAGCAAAAGAAGTTGCTGAGAGGAGGTTTGTGGCGAAGGACATGAAGGGGGCGAAGAAGTTTGCTCTTAAGGCTCAAAATTTATATCCTGAACTAGAGGGTATATCTCAAATGGTGATGACGCTTGAGGTCTATATTTCTGCTGAAGAGGAGAAAGTTAATGGAGAATCGAATTGGTATGGTGTGCTTGGTTTAACCCCTTTAGCTGATGATGAGACGATAAGAAAACAATATCGGAAACTAGCTCTTCTGCTTCATCCTGATAAAAACAGGTCTATTGGGGCTGAAGGGGCATTTCACTTTATCACCCAAGCCTGGAATTTATTGTCGGATAGGTCGAAGAAAGCAGCTTATGATCAGAGGTGCGGTGTGCCATTTCAGCAGAAAAATAAAACTAAGAATGGGGGTCCTTCACCACCTTCGACACAAAATGGATTGTACAACTTTGCAAACAGTACATCTTCACAGACAAGGGATCAAAAGGGTAATAACAGTAAGAGGAATCCGTCAGCTGTTCCACATCCACCTCGCAAGAAGGATCGTCAAACATTTTGGACCGTCTGTCATCGATGTAAAATGCAGTATGAATATCTTAGAATGTATCTCAATCACAATCTTCTTTGCCCCAACTGCCATGAGGCCTACTTTGCAGTTGAAATTGATCCTCCCTCTACTAAGAGTTCTAAGATATCTCAGACAAGCAATTCTCAGAGACGGAAGAACATAAGCCAGCAAATATCTGATGCCTCTAGAAACAACTCAGGCACTCAGCATGGGACATGCAATAATGGGTCCAATTCCAATAATTTTCAGTGGGTTCCTTTCACCGAACCCTCTGGTGCTCAGTCTGCTGTTAAAGCTGCTAATATGGTTCAGCAGGCTTATGAGAAAGTCAAACGCGAAAGGCAGAAAGCACAAGCTGCTGCAAGAAAAGAGGAGGCAATGCGACGAAAAAATGTAGCGTCCAAAAGACCAATAGGTGGGGAATCCTTCAGAAACGCTGAAGCTTCCAAGAGAAGGAAAGGGGCTGAAGATTGTGGTGTGGACAAAGACAACACAATTCACCAAGGCCTTAGAAAGGATAGTTTTCTTAAAGGTGAAAGTAGTCATAATGTTGTACGTTTTGTGGACATCAAACATGTAGTGATGGAGAAGGCTCGTGATGAAATAAAAAAGAAAATCAAGGAATGCATCTCAGCTACTGGGGTGAGGAATGTAACCAGTGAGGATGGTCTTATGAATAAGGAAAAAGATGCAACTTCAACCAAAAATGATAATATTGTTACTCAGAACGAACCCTGTGACTCTTTGGAGACTGAGAAGCAACACCCTATGAATAGTCTGGGTTTCAGATCTGCAGAGTCGTATCAGGATGAGAAACTGCTAGAGCATCAGGATGTGAAACTGCTAGAGCGATTGTGTATTGATGTATTAGAACCTGATTTTCATGATTTTGACAAAAGCAGAACAGAGAACTGTTTTGGTGCCAACCAAGTGTGGGCTGTGTATGATGACGATGATGGGATGCCACGACACTATGCAATGATTCAGAATGTGATATCTCTTATTCCCTTCAAGGTGAGCATGAGCTGGCTCAGTTCCACAACCCACAGCAGACTAGGAAACGGAAGCTGGTTTGTAAGTGGCTTTTTGGGTACGTATGGGGAGTTTGCAGTAGGCAGACATGAAATTTGTGACTCAATGGACTGTTTCTCACACAAGGTCAGATGGACAAAATGTTCTTCCAAGACCATTTTAATATTTCCTCAAAAGGGCGATGTGTGGGCTTTGTACAGAAATTGGTCCGCTGAGTGGAATGAGCTCACTGAGCACAAAGTAATGCACAAATATGACATGGTTGAAGTACTTGAAGACTGTGATGAGGAGCTGGGAGTAATTGTCGTTCCCTTGGTTAAAGTTGCTGGCTTCAAAGCAGTTTTCCATCAGCATTTTGACCCAAGGGAAATACGAAGGATCCCTAAGGAAGAACTTTCTCGTTTCTCTCACCAGGTGCCTTCCCGTTTGCTTACTGGCCAAGAAGGTTCAAAGTTGGCTAAGGGTTGTCTTGAGTTGGATCCAGCAGCCATTCCTTCTCAATTTCTTCAACTTATGTCAGACATCGAGACGATTGAGTTAGTGGAGACTGATGAGGACATCGAGACAGTGAAGGTAGTTGATTGTGATGGTGGTATTCCCAACACCAATATGGTAGAAGGAGTTTCATGAGATGATAGGAATAGAATGTCCTTAGCTAAGTGCAGGTGAATTCGAGCATCCAGTATTGCGCTTGGTCCAAACAGAGGTTAGAATTATTCTAGCTGGTCGTTTGATTTGTGTTGGCTATATTCGCTTCAAGGTAGTTGAAATAGCGAATGAACCAAGGTATAGAGACGGGTGAGGATGCTGAAACACATCATGAAAAGAGATTTGTGATGCTCTTGAAATTTTTGGATGTTGTAGAACTAGCAAACGGGTCATGGTCGTTTTCTTGACATGCCAACACGGTGCTGGAATTGCACGACTAAATTCGATTTGCAGGAAACTGATGGCCTCCCCCCTTTGGCAATTCAACCTGTATTAAGGTGGTGGTTGTATATACTCGCTACCAGTTCAAGTCACGGTAGGTAGTAGCTAGTCTGAGATTTATGACCCAGCCTTTTTTTTTTTTTTTTTTTTTTAATTTATTAATACTATAGTTTTAACCTGCCATACTCTTTTTCTTTTTCGATTTTGAACATTTTGTTCAATATTTTATGTTCCAAATATTGTGGCTTTGATCACAAAACTGCTTCATTGTACTATTGACGCTCAATTTTGATTAATTTTCAAATTTTTAGACTTCTACATGTTCTTGGTGATTGTGCTTGGCTTTGGCGTCTGAGTGAATGAAAGTTTGGAAGCAGGACATATGAAATGAAGGAAACTATTGAAATAATATTATACATACCGTATGAAAATATATTATGTGTAATATGGCGTATGAGAAAGGTGAAAGTATGTTGAAGTTACAGTATGTTAAAACATGTTGAAGTACAACAATTGTGTTAAATCAACTAAAGATAAAGATGACTGAAAGCCTGCACCGAGTTAAGTGACCTATGTGGGATGAGAAGTATAACAAAATGGCCTAAATATATTAAGGTGTAATTTTTTTTATAAATGAATTATTACCTTATAAACTTATTGTGGGTTTTTCATAGTGTTGTGGCCTCGCTCTTACTAAGTCAAACTTCACCTGTATTTGTAAGGACTGATGTAAACACACATGTATAGGGATAAAAATAAATTTCACAAATGAAAAGAGTAATTTGTAGTCCTATTTAATGAGGAGTGAAACTTCAAAATAGCCATTCTCAAATATAAAAACTTAATTATGTCATTTTGAAAAAAAAAAAATTAAAATAGTCTTTTGAATTTGTTTTGAACTTTTATACCCTTTATGTATATAAGAAGGTTACATTTAATCTCTATCATATACGAAGATTAACTTCTTGTATGAATCTCCGACGGTAAAATTTTCCGACGCCGACAATGGCGCGGTGGTGCGATCGCCGGCGAAAATTTGAATCATATACGAAGCCTAACTTCATGTATGTATCATACATGAAAACTTATCTTCGTGTATGTATCATAGTATATGAAAACTAATCTTCATGTATGATACAAATTTGAAATTTTTGGAGGCAAAAATTTCTGTGTATGATGCATACATGAATCTTAGGCTTCGTGTATAATGCATATATGAAAGTCAATCTTCGTGTATGATGCATACATGAATGTTAGTCTTCGTATATGATGCATATATGAAGTTAAACTTCGTGTATGATTCGAATTTTCGCCGGAAATTTTCACTAGAATTTTCCGTGTATGATGCATACATGAATGTTAGTCTTCATGTATAATGCATATATGATGCATACATGAAGTTAGGCTTCGTGTATGATTCAAAATTTTGCCGGAATTGATAGTCAGAACATTTTCGCCGGAAAATTTCGTCGGAAATTCATACAAGAAATTAGTCTTCATATATGATTCAAATGAAAGTTAGTCTTTTTGTATACTCATTAAGGGTATAATAGACATTTCAAAACTCAAAGTATTATTTTGAAACAGAAAAATTCAAAGTGACAATTTACATTTTTTGTTTAGAAAAAATATTATTTTACAATATTTCCTCTTTAATGATTAACGTCGTGTAGATAATAATTTTTGTTGATGTGTAATAGCCTGCAAATTATATAAAATAAGTTAATCTTATTAGAAAATTTTAGAAAGGTTGTTCACCTATAGAAGTCTTATGTAAAACAAGTGATGAAGGTTTCAAAGATGCATATAACAAAATACTAGTAATAATAATAAATAGACTAAATTAGAAGATGAATTGAAACTTGTCTTTATCAGGACTAAATTAGCTCACGGTCTGCCTGCACAATAGCTATCCAATCATGGATCGACACGTAGACAATAATACGCGTAGAGACCCAGTCGGTGATGGTCCGAAATCAACTCCACGTTTCATCTCTCCAATAAATAGCCCTAAACTGCCACATTTTGGAATTCCTCTAATATCAACGGAGAAAACCACATAAACAGAGAGATCGGTCACCATTTATCTCGCCGGAGCTAAATCGTCCCTCCTTTCTCCGGCAATTATCTCTTCGGAACTTGTTCCAGAACGCCGATCTCACCGTAAAAATGGTAATTTCTCTCTTTCTTTCACTATGGCTGTAGAAATTTTTGCTGTTTCTTCCATTTTTTGTCCGTTTGTGCTCATTTTTATTTATCAAAGATGCAATATGTTCTTTTTCCATGTGATTTTTTCTTTCAATTGTTTGATCCTACGATTTGGTTTCACGATCATATATATGTCTTTCGGTTTATGTTAATTTTTACGATTTCAATCTAGATCTTGTTGTAGAGGGCGGTTGAGGCATGATTCATGGATTGCTTTAGGAAATTAATTGACACTAATGTGTTTGGTTGCCGTCATTCTTCCATATTTATAGAATTTTTGGCATCTAGCTGGAAATTGATTGTTGTAAATACATCTGCCGGTTGATAAATTCATAGATCTTTGTTTGGAGGGTACCTTTTGAATAACCCTGGCTAGTCGCGCTGGGTTTTGGGCAGCTTACGTTGATTTTGTTTAGAATCAAAATTTTGGAGATACTTCTATTGCACAAAAAAATGGTTTTATAGTATCTTATAATTTTTGAATGAGGTGTAAGCATTATATCATGATCTTTTTTGGCCTTTTTAAATGACGATAATGATTCTATTAAACCCTGCGAATTCTGATTTATTTGAGCCTTGTGTAACTTTCTGATTCACGGCTTCCGTCCTGTTTTTATGTGCATCATTAACATGACTCGTTCACAATGTTAAACGTTCAGACCACTTCAAGGAGGCTTGCCGACAGGAAGATAGAGAGGTTTGAGAAGAACATCAACAAGCGTGGAGCTGTCACCGATTCAAGCGCGAAGAAGGGGAACAACTTAGCTGTTGGGCCAGTCTTGATTGGTTTCTTCATTTTCGTTGTCATTGGATCATGTAAGGCTTTCTATATGCATGAATTTTGGTGCATAAGTTGTCCTATTTTGTTGATCTGTCTTTGGTTCGTTTCCTTTTCCCAGCCCGGTAGTTAATTAGATAAGAAATAGATCTCAATTACAATAAGGCCCTATTATGAAAAGTAGAAAAAGATTTGAGTTCTTATAGAAGTTATGCCAAAAGAGTTCACCTTCATAAAAATTATAAATTGAATTTTGTAGTCTTTATAAACAACGAGCTGATAAGTTTCTTTTTCACGGTGCCCATGGAAGAGCGGTGATTTTGGAACGATTGTTTGTCTTATTCATGGAATTGAAATACTAGGCACAAACAAACTCTTTGCTGCTATTGAATCGAAATTGTAGAGATCAAATCTAATTGCTATGCTGCTTTGCATATTCGTTTTTGCAGAAATTTTCTCCTCATTGTGCAGTTTGCTGTTTGTGTTTGTTTCTTTGCTACGTTATTTCCACCATTTTAATCATTTGTTTGTTCTGTGTGTCGCGGTTAGTAATTGTTGTCTATTTTTCTTCAGCCCTATTCCAGATAATCAGGACGGCGACAAGTGGAGGGGTTGCTTAACTGCCCGCCGCGTTCCAATATGGCTGATGAGAGTGGAGTCGTAACGTGTCTTATTTAGTTGATAGCCTACATTTCTGTATGCGGAAGCTTTGTAGCTTTATGTGCAAACTCTGTTGTGAAAAACTAAAAACATACTAGTATAAGTTGTACAACTTTATTAAAATCGTGGAAATACATCCTTGAGTCTTTTGACATTAATGTGGGATTTCTACCGAACTTGGGATTTCTCTTGAGGCTGTTTCCTATCCTAACAACCAACTTGGTTCAGTTCAATCCTAATGAAAATATCGAAATTTATAACCAAACCTAAAGTCACAACTTTTGTGAGCAGCACGACCAATTGAAAGAAGAAAAGCAGCACATATAAATGGCGGAGCGATATCATGCGAGCAAACCTCAAATTAATGGACACAAACATGAAGCTTGCATATTTTGCTTCCAAATAAAACTCCCTCAAATCCGAATTCCTTACTTTTTGGGGACGATTAATGAGGAGAAAGGTGAAAATGATAGAAAATGGTAGGTCTTATCATTTTTGAAGGGTAGGAAAGACGAAAAAGGGAAGAGGGGTGTTATCAGCGGGTCGGAAGGAGTAGTGCATGCTTTTTATCTCTTTAAGGGTGTTTTTTTTTTTTTTTTTTTTTTTGGATATCGTGAGAACCCGCAGCCGCTACCTTCGGTGCGCACTTGGTAAATCTCCATCCCTTGTACAGTAGCCTGCAAACCACAGGGCAGGTAAACCACACTTTTCAAGTGCAGGTGTGGCAGGCTCGACCTATAGAGGCGCTCACTTTTACCACTAGGTCATCCCCAAATGGACTAAGGGTGCGTTTACTTTGATGGAAAATGGTGAAAAAAAAATATGTTCACCTTTTTTCTATACTTTTCACACGTTTACTATGTTGGTTAATTTTCTTCGGGCAAGATGGATAACCCTTCCGGGTAGCCCCTTTTCCATCATTTTATCTCTAATTGTGGAAAATATTAACATTGGGGTGTGATAATATTTATCAATGAATAGAAGATATAAAAATAGGGAAGGGATGGGGGACCATATGATAAATTTTTTTTCCATTATAGTAAACATGTGATAAAAAAATATGGAAATATTAATATTTTCTCATCTATCATTTTCTAATGAACATATTTCCATCAAAGTAAACGCACCCTTAGTTGACAGTATTGTTTGATGTCGTGTCGGGATAGACGAATTTTTTTCGTTTTATCAGATAACAAATTTTGACTTGGATACATTATTGCAAAATGGTTGAATCCTCTTATGTTGTCGAGATAAAATTGTTGCAAAATTGACCAGAGACTATTTAGAGCATGTACTACGGGAGTTGAGTTAGACCTAAGTTGAAGTATTGAGAAGCGTGATTTTAATGATTGGTGGTGTTGAGTTAGACATAGGTTGATTTTCCCACTACAATGAAGTTGAGTAAAACCTACGTTGAAGCACTGAAAAGCGTGATTTTAATGATTGAATAGATTTTATTTTGTTGTTTTTTTTATTTGTAATAAATATTATAAAAAATAACTTAATTAAATTCTTGAGATAAATAAATGACAATTTTATTGAATTTAAAAAAAAGACAATAATTAAGAAATAAATAAAAATACAACAACTACTCGCGGAGTGGACCAAAACGTGCCCAAATCTCTGCAATCATATCCTCCATAAGGCGGTCATGAGCACGTGCATCCTGAATCTGAGCTTGTCTCTCAATAACTTGGCGGAGTGGCACTGGCGCCCCTTGATGGACTGGTGCCCTGTTCACGTTTATATCGCCCCTTGCGCTCGATTCAGCATTGAATTCAGTTGCTCTCGGTCCTTCATCTTCAATAATCATGTTATGCAGAATGATGCAGACATACATGACATCACATAAATGTTCTCGAAACCACAAGCGAGCAGGGCCCTTTATGATTACCCAACGAGCTTGCAGGACGTCGAAAGCCCTTTCAACGTCTTTACGCGCAGCTTCTTGCATCCGAGCGAATCGCTGTCTCTTCGGATCTGTTGGCGCATGGAGCGTCTTCACGAAAGAGGCCCATTTCAGATAGATGCCGTCGGCGAGATAATATCCCATACGGTGTTGGCGGCCGTTTGCAGTGAAAGCAGTTGACGACGCTCTACCATTGATGACGTCATTGAAGACAGTGGACTGATTGAGCACGTTGATGTTGTTCAAAGAGCCGGCAACACCAAAAAAAGCATGCCAAATCCACAAATCTTGGGAGGCGACAGCTTCAAGGACGAGGGTTGGATATTTATTTCGTCCAGTGTACACTCCTCTCCAACCCGTTGGACAATTCTTCCATTGCCAGTGCATACAGTCGATGCTTCCAAGCATTCCGAGAAAGTCGTGCGTCCTCTCGTGCAATGCAGTGATCCGGGCGATGTCAGCCTCGTTTGGCCGCCTCAAATAGTAGTCGCCGAAAGCAGATCTGATGGCCCGACAGAAATTCTTGAGGATGTTATTGTCCGTTGTATTGCCACAGTGAAGATATTCGTCGTACTGATCAACTGCTCCACCATTGGCTAGTTGCCTCAGAGCAACGGTGCACTTGACCCAGGGGTGGAACCCCAATCTTCCAGTGGCATCCGGGTGTTGCTGAAAAAAATGCTTCCGATCCTGAAGAGTTTGAGCAATTCTCAAGAATAGGGGCTTGCTCATTCGAAACCGCCGGCGGAAGACAACATCATCCCATATAGGGTGGTCGACAAAATAATCTCGTCGGAGGTGATGTTCGGCCTCCTCACGATTCCGGTGCAGGTACATCCTCGTATCCTGGTCGTCGTCATCTGATGAATCAGACTCGGCCACTATTTGGCAAAGCTCCCTGGCTCGTTGCATACGTTGACGGCGGCTCGCCTCCGCCTCTTTAGGATTGTAGCTCGCACCCGGCCAACTCATAATTTTTTTTTTTGAAAAACGAGTGAATTTGTATGATGAATGAATTGGATGAATTGATGTATGTGGTGGTGTGGTATGGATGAATTGATGTGGTGGTGAGGTGGGATATATATAGGGAAAAAATGGAGATACAATCGTTGCTGCTTGAGATATATCTGTTGGAGACAAAATAAAATACAACCGTTGCTTTATTAATTTTTTAATCAGAAAATAAAAAAAATAGCCGCGAACCAATGGGGACACGCCACGTGTCTCCATATTGCGGCCTGCTTGAGTCGAAGGGGAGATCGAAAGATCGACACCGCCATCGCCTCACCCTTCGACTTGGGGGTGTGTCGAGCGCCCACTATGGGCTCGACTTGGGGGTGTGTCGAAGGCTTCGACACGGCCCTTCGACACCTCCCTTCGACGTGCATAGTAAATGTATGAACCTTGTTCTTATAAGCAACAACTTGTTCTTGGAAAAATCTTGCTTTGGAGCTTTTCACAACTGTTTCATAGACAAATCCTATCCTGCCAGTTGGGGAGCACAGCTCAACCTCCATCTAATAAATATGAACCTTTCGATCAAATAAACCAATATGGGTGTAACGTAACATAAAGTATTGTGACAGAAAATAGGATCCTTAAGAAGTAATGTACATTGATTATTTGTTCTGAAAATCAGAGCTCGAATATCCTTGGCAAGCCAGCTTACTGAAAAATAAAATCCATTTAATTTTGGTTCTGAAAATTACAAATTCCACCTTGTACGATTATGCAGCAGAAAACCAGTATCCTTCTACTCTCCCTACAATGCTCGTTGGCTGGAGAAAATCGAGCTGCAGAGGGTACGTAGCAGCAGCATAATACGTGTCGAAACAAATCCGTGAACTAAGCCAGTGCTGTCAAGCAAGGGTGAAAAGCAGTGCCACAAGCAATCCATTGTCTCTTCCTCCCGCGTGGCAGCACACAGCCGGGCACCTTGAGCCATTCCCCGCTCGCTAGATCGTAAGTCACGAGTCGATTCATTTGTCTTGATCTTAGTGATAGCATAAGCAAGCCTTTGTTACCCAGGCAAGTCATTCTAACGTGCTTTCCGTAAAATTCCAAGCACCATATGTTTGGCATTCTGTCAACCTCCTTCCACAACAGTGTCATCTTTTGCAGCTCCCAGATGCAGACACATGTGGCTGCATTCTTTGTCAGCAGCCCCACGAGCATGATCCTCCCCCCACATTCAGCCAGAGTATGATCACTCAGGTGCGGAGGGACGGGAATCGCGTACTGTTTCCACATCCCGGTTTCCATGTCATACGACAAAAGCCCATCCGGGTCTGAACGCATGAAATAGAGCGTCCCATCTACAGAAACTGCCTGAGACCTGAAGTTGAGCGCAAGTGGAAGCTTGATATTCGGGGGCATGCTTCCTGGACGTATCCAAGAGTTCTTTGCAGAGTCAAAGACTTCGTAATCCCCCTCACAACCAACCCAAAGGATCTTATACCCTGAGCTGGCAGAGCTACCATTTAGTGTCATACCCACAGCTACACGCGACCAGACCTTAACAGACCTGGCTGGCAACTCTTTGAAGGACCTCGTGAGAGGGTTACAGACGTAGAAGCTTCTATGCCCAATATCAAGGAAGCAGATCAGACCCCCTGCTGATGCCACTGGCAACACAATCAATTTAGTTGGCAGGGCAGGCACTGTTGGGTGGTGCCACTTCTTCAATGACGGATCATACATAGCTCCGGTGTTGACATTTTCGTGAGTGATGGTGTAGAACCAGGACTTAGCATGGTTAACCTGAGCACATTGGTGGGAGAAGCTTTGAGAAGTCAGCAATGAATCCCATTTTCGACAAACTGAACGGAAGCGGAAAAATGTAGCTATGGGAAGCCTTGCTATTACAGCTTCAAAGAGATCTTCCGGAAAATCTTGCCAGATATGCTGTTCCATGATTTCATTTGAGCTTGTAGCAGCCGTTGCTTTTCCACGACTACGCTCCTTTCTAGCTTTCTTTGACGGTGGAGGTTTGCCCGGTTCCAGCATTTTCAGATTTTCAGATTTACCAGCAGTCATTATTATGTTGCAACAACTGTCTTCTAAAGAGCTACCTTCAAGATTGAAGAAACACCATCTGCAAAATAACAAAGGTATATTCAGATACTAAAGTTGACAAAGTAGCAGGAGACAAGGTCATCAAAATTCAGTACTAAAAAGTAAAAACCAATCAACTAGAGAAGTAATGCCAATATCAGAATCCATATATTATTAGAATGATAGAAGAATAAGTTTTAAAATGGAAAGAGATGAACTATCTGGATGATTCGGTTAATTCACATCAGAGGACCATAAGATATGATGTAATAAAGCAAAAATGCTTAGTAATGAAAAATTGCGAAGAAGGAAGTTAACAAGATAGCACAATTATATAACACAATTTCAATAAGACTTGCTATCGTTACAGGTTTGAACAGCAAGGGTAAAACAATTGCAGATTATGTACCTAGAAATCTTTTGGTGACAAGCATATGACAACTCAAAAATAGATCCCCCGCATTCTTACAATTTTTCACTTTTGTGAGCAAATATGTACTTAACTAGCCAACGCTAGATGAGCTTAAACCATTGTGGTAACCAACAGCACTTAACCAAACTTCTCTGGAGATAGAGAGAGTATTTGACAATCACTATCTCCATTACAGTGCATATTTTTAAACTTGTGATAGAAATAAAGGATGAATTCAACCCAAAACGAGTAAGCACCCTAAGTTGCAATATAGGATCAAGTACCAGTTGTGATGATGACATAAAATACCATATATCTAGAATCCAGCTCCTCCCGTAATATTTAAATTTTTTTAAACAAAGAGGAAGGGAGTAATGCTAGGAACTAGGTAATACAAAAGAATTCCCACCAATGTATTCATGAGATAACAATGCATTGCAGTTTGCAGTTAATCACTCAGCAAGCAACACATGTTGTGAGCTCTATAGTCTGGGTATGTTGTCATGTCTAAACTGTTGGCATAAATTACCTTATAAGAAGAACCATATGTCAAATATCAACTAAAGTTACTTTTAAAGTGGTAAAAAACTTGAGTCATTATGCAGGGACCAGAGAGCAATGATATTATTAGAAGGAGCATTAAAAAAAATAAGCATACAAGGGTGAATTCACAACCAAGTATCTTACAATAACGAAAAATGGAGAAAGGGATCCACAATAATCCTTACTGCTCCCTAAATGTACATAATGCCAATATCAGAATTATGCATGCCCCCATCTTGCAAGTAAATGTATTACAGAGTATCTTAACCAATAACCCCAGTTAATTAACCAAGCATGCTAGCATATTTCAGTATCAAGTATCTAAATCAAAGAAAATATTTCTGGTAAAAGTAGCGAGCACAAATGACCATGCATAAACCTCCAGCACACCTCCAAACTAACATAGCCCTCGAAGATTGATCATTTTCTCAGTATAGGATGTACATAATAACATTATCAGAATTTGGAAGCTACTACGGAAAACTTTGGTGGAAATAAAAAAAACTTACTTCATCGAAGAGAACATTACCGATTAATAGTTTGAACATTCTTAAGAGATCTCAAGCTAAAAGTTGGTTTATACCGTATTTCATGTTGTTCCCCTTTCTACGGATGGGTAAATTGACATCCATTCTCGAGAATGTGTTTTAGGAAGAAGAGAAGTAGAAGCAAGAACAAACTAGGTTCAGTTCTTTTGAATTCAAGATCAAAGGATGATATTGATAAGATGAATACTAATAATCTGAGAATGGATATCCGAAGGAGTTGCATTCTCTCTTCATTAGCACATTAAAGGTTAATAGAAAATGAAAAAATAGAAGTGAAAAGGGTAAGATCGTAACGACATATTTTTTTTTCCATGCAATACAAGCTCCTACCGTAATGACCACTTATAAATGAGCAGTTAGGAATAGGACGTAGATCAGTATGAGTCATGGAACATCCGAGTACCAGAATGATAGAATCTACACTAGAAGTTAAAGACGTTATAAACCAATAGAAGAAATATAATTATCCTGGAGAAGAAAGCAGCCTGTGACAACCATAGACCCTACAAAACTGGCAATTGGAGTCTCAAACTACTAATTGAAATCTTATAGAGAATTTACAGGGGTCATATTCTTGCTGAATAGACAAATATAATCAAATCGACATCATGCATCATGTTTGTGAATTTTGATTTCATTTGCCTCATTCTAGAAACAGCAGATGATATAGAGCTATCTTATCACATTTAGCAATCTACACACATGTTGACAACATACATTCTTCTTTTATTTTATATTAATGATATTAAAGACTTCACCTTGGGCATATGGCATCCCGAACATAATTGCCTGAAAAAAAAAATTAAAAATGGAACACAAACTCAAATGATTTCTCATACAGGAGTCTCCAGGAATAAGATTTCAATTTTAATCTTGCATCAACAGTGAACACCATCATAAATACAAAGTGCAGCTGAAGCAAAAAAAAAAAAAAAAAAAAAAGTCAATAAAATTGCAGGATTACAGCAAATCTGATTATGCACATCCAATTATTTAGTGTAGGTCAAGCTGATATGAACTTTGATTACATTTGACAAGAAAGCATGCAATGAGTAGCACCTAAATTCAAATCGGAGACCTGAAATGTACACACTTGCCAAACAAACCAAGAACAGGAAGCAGAATTGAGTATAACTACCAAGAGTACTCATGAAGTATAAAAACATTACTCCGCCACATAATTGACAATTGAAAACGCCAAAAATTTAAAACCCATTAATTCCAATGGAGAGCAAATTATAAAACAAAAAAATTCTGGAAATGGAAATGAAACTCTTCTAAAAGTCTAGAACCCCAATAATCTAAATTAGGATATACTCCATCATACAAGAATAACAAAAGAAACAATACTCATGAAATTCCTCTTTGAAGCAGAAGCATTTTTATCACGAGCAAAAAAAATTAAGTCATGTTACTGTAGATTTCACGACTAATACACTAATACTCAGCATAAATACTGTATCAAAAAATATTTCCTCCACCTAAACAGTAGATTGAACGAAAATGTAGCAAAAACAGCATAAACACCAAAAATTTCCTTTCCCTTTTAAGCAAGCAAACATTTACCAACCAAAAAAAAGAGAATCGGTGACGATAACCTAACCCAAAAAAAGGAAAAAGAAATGAACTTAACTTGTTAAAAAATGAACATAGAATCCAGAACCCCCCCCCCCCCCCTCCCCCCTTCCGAGCAACAAAAATCCAAAAATCAGAATCGATGCATCAAAAAGAAATTCCAAAAAAAAAGGGGAAATAATCAGAGAGACCTGAGGGGTTGTTGGTGCGATGTGGGTTGAAACTGAATGAAGTAATTGGAAGGGACCGTAGGAGGAGGAGAACCGTAGAGTTCCAAAACCTCTTGTAACTGCCCAATAAGTTGCCGTAACATGGCCACCCCTTCCATCCTTCACTCCATAACTACTCTCTCTCTCTCTCTCTCTCTCTCTCTCTCTTAAACTTCTTCTTCTTCTCTGTGGTGCACCACCTCCTCCTCCCCCTCCCCGACCCCCTTGTCTCTTTCTCTCTCTATATCTAAAGGTTGTATGTATTGGTATAGGTGGAGTGCGTGGGGAGGGAGGGGGAATTGTTGTTGTGTTGTTCATTTCTCATTCTTTATATTCTACCCAATCCCGTATTTACACGTCAGCACACCTATTCCATCAATGAGTAGTATTGACCGTGTACGCTAACTTTTTTTCTTCATCTCCCTACTTGATTGCTCTTTTTTCTTCCTTCTCTTTCCCTAAAATGACCCTTCCCTCTTTCTTTTCTTTTAATTTTTCTTGAGCATTTCCTTTTTTCTTTTGTGAATTGAGAAATTTACCATCTTTTTCTTTTTTGAGATAAGAGAAACTTACCATCGTTCTTTGAATAAAATTTAGCTTAAATCATACCAAGACTAGGTCGCTTTATCTAAATGTCACAAGTTTTTAAACAATTACGTTTTATAATCAAAATGTTATAGAAAAATCACAAAAAGTTTATGCTTGCTCTCCTAACGTTTGAGCCTTTGAGGAGTTTGATATATATGGAAGATTCCTACAATACTACTTTTGATGAAGAAGGAAATAATAAGATTGGGAAGAAAGTTATGGACAAAGTAATGTTTTATTAGTGGTTTATGTTTTATAAAAATATTACTATTTATTTGTCCCCAAGTGGATTTATGAGCAGTGCAGCTTCAGTCTATACGGAATGAGGTTCAGACTATCCACAATGGCAAGCGTGGCAATCGAGCTCGGTGCCCACTTTTTGGCCATGTGGTGTGTCATCGAGCTCCCTCTCTTTTTTCCCCACAACGAAGAGATCCAACTATTGTTCTCTCTTATTATGTTATTGGCGAATGATAGTATGTCATGTGGCCACTAACTCTTTTTTTTTTATTTAATTGTGGGGAACATAATTAATTTTCTTTCTTGCCAGCTCCTCTCCCAGAAGCTCTCTTCTTGCGAGCTCCTCCTTGCGAGCTCCAAGCTCTTCAATGGCATACGAGCTCTACGTGAAGCTTGCAAACTGCAGCGCGCGCGAGGCAAAGCCCGTCGCTGCAAATAGTCTCATGGTTCAAACCCCACCGCTTTTCATTTTCCTAAGTAAAAAAAATAAAATTATTTATTTTTTGGAGCGTTGAAGATATATTTCAGTAAAAAAATAAAGTGATATTTGAATTAAATTATACCTTATTATTCACAACTCAAAGTCTCAATTATACTATTAAAGCTTAGTATTATTTGGCTTGTCATGTGATCATTTATAAAATTATAAATAGACTAATTGGGCAGTTAACATGTCACTTCTGTAATTTGACATATGATAGAGCATGAAAATATTTTATAAGAATAACGAATAATTGGATTTATAAGATATAGATGTATAGCTCTTAAAGGTTGTGGGCTATAATATAATAAGTTAAAATTTAATATTCAATAAAATGATCATGAGTGCAACTCGATATTCAATCAGCCAAGCTCCATCTCTCTCCCACAATTTCGGCTCAACTAATTCAATTATACTCTTGTCATGAATTAAATTCTACTCTATATGCAATTGCTCAATAAATCTTTTTTAGTCTTGAACTACTAAATCCCTCAAAAAAAAATTGTTCTTGAACTACTAAAGGGGATAATTTTAATAAATATGTGCCGTCATTCTATTCCTACCCAATTCTAACGGTTTGTAATTCATCACCTCCTTAAGGTTTCCTCGTCCCTTTTAATTACTCAATACGTTTTTTCTTTTTAATTACACGCACGGTGAAATTACTATACCACCATCATATAAGGTAAAAAATCTACACTGTATTTAGGTGAAATTGGACTCAAGACCTCTTGCTATTGAGAATTTTGACTGTCACAGCTTTGTCACTTGAGTTAGTTCCATTGGCAATCACTCAATATAATTTTCAATAGATAAGAGGATTATTTATTAACTCAACGTTTAAGATTTAAATTAATTTGGTAAAAGAAAAACAATGTCTCTATGTCTGATTACCACATTTTAATTATTTAATGCATATACGTTTAAATATATCAATTTCGAATTAATAAATTCATCCTTTTTATCTGTAGTCATTTTAATAATTACAAATTATAATAGTCAATTTGTATTTTCTATTCTGCCAACCACTATTTCTACTTGCTTGCTCCTACAGTCATACTTAATACTTACATAATCATCAAAATTCATTCATTAACATTCATTATTATTTCAATTATTAATTCCATATCCCACACTTCAAATGAGATTGAGTTTTAGGTATATTCATAAGTTTAAGTTAGGTTTCGACATGTATCATATAGTTAGTTGTATCCAATCTAATTAAATAATACGAGATCCATCTTGTTGAGACCAATTAATACGTGTCCATCTGTGAACTGCGCTAAAACGTATTTATACTATATTTGTCAATGCCTTGAGCTTCATGTCATTCACAATAATAATTTGATTGAAGAATTTTAAATTTATTATATTTAAAAAGTGAATCCAAATGAGTATAATACCCTGCTAGGTCTGAATATGTTTTTTTTTTCATGTAGAAAAAACTTATTTCTACATTGTCTAGATTTTCAAGCTAGTGTTAATCTAGAGAAGTATACATGCGCCGCATCGGTTTTTGCCTCTAGTAATTCTATTAATTGATTATAATATAAGATGGAAAAGAAATTATTCTGTATCCTTTATGGGAAAACTTTATCTTTCAAATCTCCATATGTTTTTCTTATTAAAGTGAAAACAAAAAAACAAAAAACAAAAAAGCGTTTAAGATGTTTATCTTCCTTTTTGTATGGGGGTGGGTGGGGGGGGGGGGGGGGTTGTCAAACTGTCAATGAAATGCTCGCGTAAGTGAATGAGATGAAAAATTAAATAAAACTAATGTACAATCTTTTGTGTGAAAGAAAAAAAAAAAAAAAAGAGAGAGATTCCCAGTTGAAAATAATTTAGATAATTTAGTGTTCCAATTAATAAATCATTTTATAGACTGGTTGTGACAAAAACATCTAGCTCCCACTTCCAAAAACTTTTTCTACTTATATGCATAAAATTTGTGAAAATGTTTGTTATCTTCTAGCATGTGACATAGATATAGGGGAAGGATAAATATATCTTTACCAAAAAAGGTCAGTAAGTACTTGGTACAACATATTTTGGTTATAATTTCAATCAAGTATTGAAGCCCACCTAAATTTTCACCAACTCTTTAATATACACACACTATGGTATTCATTTATTGTATTATTATTACAGTATTTTTTTACATTGATATTTTAGAGCATCCAAAGTAGTAGTCTTCCACTACCATTTCAAAGTTCATCATCCACATTTGTCGCGGGCTGTTCACTATTCATGAACATCAACATATCAAAAACATTCCTAATTCCCAATTATGCAATACATCTTACTAATATATAGCATTTATTTAATATATTTTACATATTTAATTCTTTGTAAATCATAATTTAATTATAAAAAACAAAATTAAAATAAAAAATCAAATCAAATATATAAAGAAGAGGAAGATATAAAAATATCCAAAGAAATAACACAAATGAACAAAGAAAAAAAAGAAAAAGAAAATATAAATAAAAACACGAAAAAATAAAAAATGAAATTAATTGAACAAAATTAGAGAGAACAAAATTGTTCAAATTTCCAAAGAAATAATATAAAAGAAAAAAGTTAAAGATAGTAACAGAATTTGTCACCGTCATTGGGCATGACGCATGAAATGCACACGTCTGAATAAAAATTAAATACGGAGGCGACTCCTTAATTAATGAGACGATTCTATGTCCACCCTTTATAAAAGGGCCCCTCATTGTGGTGAATGTCTTATAAATATTGTAGATGTAAAAATGAGGCCAAAAATTAAACTTGGGGTGGTGGTTCTACTAGAATGAAGGCTAAGTTATTCAAGTAGACAAATATAATTGTTTGATGAATTAGATTTATGTCAGGTAGAAAATGATGGCTCAGTGATGGACTACACAACAAACTTCGAAAATCAAAGAGATGCAATGCATCATGTGATAAAGCCCATCAATATTGGCAGGCATCATAAGTGAAGTCAATTTTTTATGTTTCAGTAAATGAATATATAATTTGTCTCCTATCTTATCATCTTCTTTATTTTTATTTCTTTATTTTTTACCTTTTTCACAGCCAAAAACATTGTCTCATGCTGCCTAGAAATCCAATTCCAAAAGAGTGATGCTATGTAGTCATAATCAATTTGTTTAATTATGTGAAAATAGATTTATTTAATTAGATATTTTGAATAATTTAAAGAGTTTAAGTATATATTTTATGTGTATTATTATATTCTTCACTTAAATTATGTCATAATTAGTATAAATATATTTTTCTCTCATTTTTTCCACTAAAAGCTTTGTATCACATCTAAAATATATATCGAGATTAATGTTTCAAATTCAAATATATTCAAATAAATTTGTATAATTATATAATATAAATTATTAGAAGTCATTTAGAAGAAAAAATTTTAAATAAATCAAATTTTCTCACTATTTAAACTAATTTATGGCTGAACATAAATCATAATATGACTGCATAGATTTATTAATACCAAAATATTATGAACTGGTAATTTATTTATTTCTAACCATAGTAATGCGTGATAAACGAGTGAAGGACATATAAGTAATTTGCGAAGCAAAGTATTTTTTTGTTACAATGATTCCGAGGAAATTGATGACTTATTTTGTGCTCCGGTCCAGCCTTAATTGGTCAAGGGAGAAAAATTAAAACTAACTTTTCCAACGCAGATCGACGGCTATCAATCCGATCATCCGACGGCTTTGATTGCTTCAACGCCACCTCCTTTTCTTTTTCTCCCTTCTTTCCACGCAAATGGTATGATTGTGCCAATACTTTTCTTGTGTTGTGTCTAATTATTTACTTTCGGATTATTATGTACTCTACTATTTTATTTTCGATAATTTTTTGTTAGTGCAAGTGAACATAAAATGGTGAATTTTATCAATAGTTTCTTATAGTGATCAATTGTTAAGAAATATTAGAACAAATGTTTTAAGCACACTGATCATAATAAATAAGAACTAATAATTTGAATGATTAATTATGTAATTTGGCATTTTAGATAAAGCAATGTCGTTGCAAAGGTTATCTCCATCATTTGCTTGGGTGTAAAGAAAATCCCATCAAACCCAATATGGACGGATGGTGAATGAGATGGCATTTAAGTTAAGAAAATAACTATTGGGCTTCTCATCATCGCTCAAACCAAACTTTAATTTTACAAATTATATCTCAACTTAATTGTTTTTTTTTAATAATGATTGTAGTCACAATCCTTATATAAAGATCAAATATTACACAGTAAATACTCTTTCATAAAATAACTTGGAAACTTATACATACAAAAGATGAACTACAATCATAACAACACATCAGAAAAATCTGATCCGGGGGACACGATTCAATAAAATGTCGGATAATTCAAATTTTTGACCTTTTATCACAAAAATACATACTCCACAAGGGGATAACTTAGTAGAATCTTCACTTCCCTTGACAAAAATAAAAATAAAAATAAAAATTACTATGTTATGTTAAGTATCCGACAGTTATACATACGTACACATCATTTGTCTAATATACATGAAGAATTAGTCACCAAAACAAAGTACCGTAACATTTTGTTATAAGCGTTTCAAACTGATGTTACAAACTTACAATCGATCGATCTAAATAGTTTATTTTATTTACTACTTTAATATGATTCACAAATATGAAAGTTGTTGCTTGAAGTTTTTGCCGCAGCGAGTAGTTTCGAGTAGTTGCACGTATGAATAATTATTATTTGTTACAAATTTGGTAAAGTACCAAACATTTTTTATATTTAAAAATGAGTATACGAAGCAAAAAAGTTGTCTCAATCCGAATGATGAGGCATGACACGTTTCCTTTAAGTTGAGATGATAACACGCCTATTCTATACCATTATAATCAATTATGAGATTTGTGTAAATTGTAACTCCTTAAAATGACGATGGAGCTGCCCACTAATTAACTTGCGTCATTAATCTTATATATGTTTGTTCCTATTAAAAAAAGAAAAAGAAAAATTAAGAAACAATGTAACTACTCTTTTCTTGCTAATAGATAGATATTCATGAGGATGATAACTCGTAACTAAATGTATACTACGTAAATTTCTCTATTATGCAACAACTTACAAATTTAAAGATAAGTTAATTAGGAAAACCAAATATAACTGACTCAACTTTGTAAGTTATTGGTGGGTTTCGAATTAGTTTTCAAAATTAAATCAAAAAATACTCACACCATCGATAGGTCATCCAACAGATGGATGGTGCATCTCATTCAAATAAACAAGTGTTGCACGGCAATTTGAATTATTTCGTACAAAATCATTGTTTTAAATGTAATTTTATTTTATTAATGTAACGAAGATATTATTACTTACACAAACAAACCATGCAACACTATTTCTCAAGAGGGATTCGATAATTTAAATGTGGGGGGACAAAAAATGAAGGACGAAAACATATAATACTAGAAGAAAAGGGAATAATGTGGTAGAGTCTTGATATGGAGGTAAAAGGCTGTTTGGTTTTCAATTAGCAAAAGTGGGGTTTAACAAAATTATGTTAATGCTGTTAAAAGAAAATATTTGTATCAAGAGGACTCATGATAGAAGCTATGTAAATCAATTTTAATTTGATTTCGATTCGTCTGAGAAAAAAGAGATGCTTAAGTAGGCTTTCTCTTGCAAGCTATAATGTGTTAACATTTTTATTTTTATTTATTTATTTTTGTGCACGGTTTCTGCAGACATTTGACACTCGAAAATTAAAGTCATTTTTGAACTAACTACCCAAACATGATAATGAACTTTTTCAACAAAAGTTGGAGCGTTGAATTCTTGACCATCTGCAAATTGAGGAAAATAATTTGATTCAAGATATATTCCAATGATTTTGTGACAATTCAACACTATTATCACCAATTTATTTAAATTAGATCCTTAACAGAGCGAAAATTTGAAAAGGAGCATTAGGAAATATAGTGCAATATTTGTTTTAAACATGTAGAAAGGAGTTTTTTTTTTTTTTTTTTCAAAAATAGTACTTATTCAACAACATAGTAAAAACACTTGATAGTTAATAACTGTTTCAACTTTTTTTCGGTGTTCTTTATTACTAGTATTTGTTTTAAAAAGTATTTGGGTGGTTATATATTTGTAATGATTATGTGTGGAAAAAGAAGAGCTAAAGCTTAGGCAAGAAGAGGTGAATAAGGTTATTACAATGATGATGATTTGAATTTTAATTTTTTATTTCTACCCAAATCTAAAGTGGGATTGAAGTACTAGAGAAATAGGGTTGTGGGTAGGTAATCATTTCACACAATTTTATTTCATCTTTATGGGGAAGATAGGTGGGCTAAATCAAAATGCATCATACCTCATAATTATTGTGATAATCATATCAACACAAATATATTTTCCCTTAATTTTTTGGCTATATAATCATTGTTTTACGTGTGCAATTAGTTTGCTGATTTGAATGTTTGTTTTTGATTGAATTCAACATCTACTTTTTAGAATTATTGATTCTTTCATCTTGATTTAAGGTGTTTTTCGTAGTTCGTGGATTTGCTTTTTTGGTCTAGTAGGTGGATAGTCTTTTCATAATCACATCTTTGAATTTTGGGGGCAAAAGAAATGCTATTTTACAGTTTAAATTTTTTCCATAAGATATTTGACGTTTCATCATATAGTACTACTATTTGGCAACTTCTATATAATTAAAATGTTGTAATCAACCTCTTGAGAACTAAATAATTATGAAATTTTCATTATGTATGTTTCAAGATTGCCCTAAAGAAAATATTGCCCTAGTTTTAACTACAACATAAATAAAATTTTAAAAAATTCAGTTGTCTACTAACTAAGTAGAAAAAGAATTCGGAATTATTTTTCTTTTTGCCATCAACTTAAATGGGCTCAACTAATAAGTAGTCTTTGAACATGGGAAAAAGGAAAAGGAAAAGAAATGAGAGAGGATTCTGTTACTGCATAATCACAATGTGGAAACATAATTTGTTAGTACAATAGTTATCCAAATTCCACAGATTGAGAGGCTTTGGGCTCAAATGTGAAGGGAAGTGATGGAAAGTTGTTTTAAGATTTGGACTGATTACTTAAAACAGATCAGCCCAAACTTTACTATAAAGGCCCATAAATAAATAAATCTGGCCCAATAAAAATTTCCTCGTTTGGTCAGTCCACATTTTATAAAAAGATCACAAATAGTATTCCTTTCTTGTCTGGTTACCTTGTCATTTGCTCTCTCTCTTGTTATGTTATTATTCGATACAAAAATTAAAAATAAGGGCAAAAAGATAGTAGAATGTGAGTAGATCTCATCACTTTTGAAGAATTTTAAAAAGTTAAATTTTTCTGTATTTGGAAGATGACAATATGAATGAAATATCTAATTAACAAAAGGATGACAACATGAGTGGGTCGCAAGTAATAACATTTGTCACAGTCACGCATAAGTCGTGTATTAGACAACACCAAAAATATATAGATTCCATATATTTTTATAGTTTATGAAATGAAAGATAAAGTTGGCAATATATAAACCGATACGTCAAAGCTTGGTTCCTATGTGATGGGACACCTTCGGTATGGCATGGTTGCTAAGAGGCAACCTCCCTCTAATACTCTCAATATTTCCTTATGACAATCTTGCCCCAATGCTCATAGTAGTGGGGGAAGTATGCCCAGCATCATGGAATCTTGCTCTTAAGGGAGATTGTCTTGTGGTAATCTTCCTCACTTATACTTTATCGACAGGTGGTCTAAAGTACACCACAGATTTGTCTTCTCGAGGCATAAATATGTCAGACAGACGTCGGTACCGACCTATCACATCAACTGAAGTAGAAAAGTTTCCCCTACCTAAGTCGACTTGGAGACTTCCCAAGTCTCCCTGAAATGACTAAAATACCATTATCGTTACAGGTATATATACAGAGTTTACAGCAGAATCTCAGGTATCACGTTCATTTACCTCTGATATACGATAGAACTCGTTGATTTCTCTCAAGTTTGGTGTTGAATACACACTGACTTGATCGTCAGAGACGCGACGCCGACACACAACCCGACGTTACGCTTTGTAGGTCGGAGCTCAAGGATTAAATCCACGTGGAGAAGCTCTTCTCAACATAATCTCGTCGACACAAGGTACTCATTTTGTGTTTACGATTCTTGAACATCTGTGTGTTCGAGAATCACAAATCTTGACCCATCACTATGTACCCGATTGGCCGATTTCAATGAAAAGAATTTCCCTTTCTGTTTATGTACTTCAAAATTTTAATTATAACACATTCTTTAGTCAGAAATTTTCAATTTCATTACCTCCTCAAATACTATTTTTGTGTCCTATTCCTATGCCTTTAGCTATGTTGAATTGCGTACCCATTTAAAGATATAACTTTCTTAGTTAATTGAATTGAAGCTTACGTTTTTCAAGAAATTTAAGCATGGGGAGAAAAATATTTGGTGGTAAGTTTCTTTATGCAGCAGCTAGCCATCATCGTCTTGAATTTAAGTACTACTTTTGCAGAGCAAGCTTTGAACGAAACATGCATGGGGCTAAGAATATAAAATTAATTCTTAATTATTTTAATGTCATGTAATGGTGAGACATTAGTGTATCTTCTTTATTTAATATTTTATCAATTATTTACCTTTTTAATGATAGGATGGAGATTTGAGAAGTGAAAGTACATGTGAAACACATAAACGAGGCTGATTTTGCTCACGTGCACCCCATTATTAATACTACATGAGAATAAGATCTTCTCTGCCTTAGATTAACAACGTTTGACTGTTAAAAGCAATAAATATTACAGCATTATTTATTTATTTTTACAACTTACAACTGCATTTTGTGCAAGTAGTGTAGTGCTACAGAATAAAGGCCCAAATACACTTTTCACGTTTTTAACAATCATTCCAAACTTACATTTTAGTAACCATTATTTTTTTAACCAACTCCATTGCTATTTTTCTTTTAGCAAAAGTAAGAAATTCGAGTATAATTCTCAAATCTTGTCATCCCAACTCTTTTTAATTATTTTTTGTAAATAAAATTGAAATGAAACTTGATCATAGTTCGAGGTACACAAAAAAATTGGAGGTGACCCCAATTGTTAAAATTCAATAAATTGTGTATATGTTTGTTATCCTTTGAAGGAGGGTGCTGCAATGTCCACTTACAAATCGGAGCATAAGGAGGGGTGAATTAAAGTAAATGATGTGAAAAAGAAAATATTAGAGGTTTGATAAATGAAATGAAATAGAGCTGAAATACTTTAGCTAGCTAGCTAGAAAATAATGATATTTAAGTGGCACTATTATTTTATTTAGGCTGAAATAGTACTCCTAGCATCGCATATTCCTATGCTGCTAGTAAGAAAGTTTGTTAATTTTAATTAATCTTAATAGCAACAGTTGGATCTCATTTATTAAATTTAATTGTAACATCAAACTGCAGGTGGTCCAACTAGTTTCTCGATTAAGTGAAATTGTGGCGTACTTTGGATTTACTTTTGGATGGATGGTCATGCCCATTTATCAGTTCTTGACCAATCAAAACAAACTTAAAACCGAACGTGTTACATGATTTTTCACAAAAATAAAAATAAAAATAAAAATAAATTGGATGGGACACTCTTTGTCCCAAACATATAGTCCTATTTAATATCAATTATTATACCAATTTATAAGAAAATCCCATCTATTATCAAAATTTACATCATACAATGCCCAATTACTTATAAACATAGCGTAAATTAAATTGTAGAAAGTTTGTTGGTATCATACATTTTAAAACTTTTTATAACTATATAATGATTTGGAACTGTCTCATGAGTTAAAACTTCTAGAACGATACTCATATCCGTAAAAGAAAAATAGATATTGAGTTCAACTAAACATTTGATAGTTTAGATGTCCATATAAAAAAATTAATAGCATAATAGATTTTAAAATTACGAACGATTCAGAATGTTTAGTCATATTGTCCGCAGCGACGATCACCATTAGGGCGATCGTAGTTATTGCGATCTTTTATAGGTGATCGCAACCATTGAAGATCTTCGCGATCGTAGAAAAATGATCGGAATTGCGATCTTCTGGGAGGTGTGATCTCAAGATAAAAAGGAAAAAGAAAAGGAGTTGGTGGCCACATGACACACTCTCATTTGCCAATAATTTAATGAGAGAGAGTTAGTAGCAACATGACACACTCTCATTCGCCGAAAACTTAATTATAGATCACTATATTTGGTGATCTCTATTGTGAGGAAAAAAAAAAGAGATCTTCATGGGCCTACAAATAGGGCAGTGATCTCGAAACGAAGATTGCCATTGCCCATGGAACAATCTAAAAATCAAATCAATGCTCTCGTTGAGATTAATATTCAAGTCATGCTATACTTTAACATGTATCAAACCATTGTCGACAACGCATATCATAGACAGCCCACAATTTTATTTGAGGACCACATTATATTATACTAGAAACATAGATTAGGAGTGGGGCGCTTCACTTCGCAACCAATGACATCTAAAAGTTTTAAACTCATTATTTTGCTTTCATTTTCAATTAATTGAGTTGATAAACTCCTAACAAGATATGATAGCACGGCACTCATCCATACATACATCAATAAAAATAAAAATAAAAACGAAGTGGTGTTTTTGTTTATTGTATCCGTGTCACAATTCTAGTGCTCATATGATTAAATAGTCATTTCCATGTATAAATATATTCATTTTTTCAAAACATATAATTTCTAACAATTTTTCGTGTCAAAATAGTTATTCTAAAGTAAAATTGTCTTAAAATGAATAAAACAGTAGAATTTGAAAACCCCTCCCTCTCTCTCGTGTTTTGTCACCCCATTTCTCTTTTTCGAAATAGGCTAGTTTCACATTTGTCTTCCTAACCATATCAACGCGATAATAATTATGATAGTTTCGTAATTTTAATTTAACTGTTAAATATTACGAATTAATGCTATCCTTATCTTCTTTTTTTTTTTTTGCAATTAAAACTTTCCCAAAAAAATTTGGCGTCCGAAATGATGACACGAAATTTTTACACCAAAATTTGACTTAATATTTTAGACGTAAAAAATATTTAGCTTCACTTTTTGATTTTACTGCAAATTAAACATACATTTCTTTTTGGAACGTCGGAACTGTAAGTGGCCAACTGTAAGGAAATTTTATTCAATAAAATCACGGAATATCAGACGAGCAATCTTTCTCAGTCAAGTCAAAAGTTTTGAGTCTGATGTGGGTAAGTATGTGTGTACAAATAATAAAATGTTGGTAACCTTAGATTTGGATCGGCAACAAACAATTGAACGTGTTTAATTCGCACCAAATTGGAACCGTAGTGCTATTAGATTTGTTGAAAGTCATGTCCAATTTACAATTTTGTGTAGCGATCATGATTTTAGGCTCAATTAAACTGAAATATACTCAAATTACATGTACATTGATTATTGTATATGTAATCGATGATAATCTGTGATAAATTAATTCTTTCTTTAAAATATCATGTTGAATATGTGTAACATATACACCCGTCCCTTAAATAATTTCAAGTAAAGGGTAACGCAGACAAAATGCATATTTTAAATTTTTTTGAGAGAATTACAAGGTATATGTATTATCGAATAAAACACTATGTTATCATATAGTTAGACATATGCACCACATAAAGGTGGATGCACTACACTACATTTAAATAGGATTGAATCTAAAATCACTAAAAAGATATTTATGGTAATTCAACCAACCACTTGAACTAGATTTTATTTCTATTTGATTTTACGAAACTATCATTGTTGGTCCCGGTTGATTTGGTCCTATTTATTGACTTATGAGTGTTTATATTGCGTACTCACACTACAAATTCTATTATTGCTAATAATATTAATTATTACTAATGCAAATAAAACAAAAAATTAATAATAATACTTTATAATACTCCCTATGTACCAACTTCTTGCCTAACTTCGAGAGACACAAGTTTTAACAAAATAAATTGACCATCTTATTTTTTTTATATCATGGGAATCCCCAGTCGTTACCTTCGATGCATACTGGGTAAACCCCCGTCTCTTGTATAGTAGCCTGCAAACCACACAAAGCAAATAAACTACAGTGTGATAGGCACGATCTATAGAGGCGTGTCATGGGGTTCGAACCTAATACCTTTCAGTCTCATGCGCCCACTTTTACCACTAGGTCATCTCCAAAGGAACAAATTGACTTAGTTGATTTGATGTATTGTTGCTTGAATAAGACTATCTGCATCCCTTGAAGACCATTAGTGGTCTCCAAGGGGTGCTCCAGTACTAGAGCACCCTTAGAGACCTCTACCCCTGCATCCGGTCTCTAAGGGTGCTCTAGCACAATATTAAATAATTCCACATTTCTATTTATTAAATTAATTCATGTTTCTGTAAATAAATTCAAATACACTAATTAATAAATAATACAAATTTTCCATTAATATTTAAAAATTGGAAAAATTACATGCCGCACACAATAAAAAAAAACACTAGATAATTAAAAAACATTACATAAACTAAAAATTACGAAAAAAAACTACGCCCATCCCCGCCGTTGCTTCACCTCCTCCACCATCATCTTGTGAACGTGGAGCTGCTCCGGCGTCATAAATTTCGTATCCCTGGAGACAACTTCCAAGTCCGTGGCATATTGTCTCTGCGAACAACATCTTGTCTCGCCCGAGCATTTTTCAGCTTCGCTCGAGCTGATTCCCGCAACGCCAACGCGATCTCATGCTTGGCCTCGGCGAACTGGGTAATTCGGGAGGTATATCGATCCATGACGGATTCGAACTGGGACAACCCCTCGACCAGCTTCTTTCCTTTGGACCTTACCTTGACCCTTGCCGCATCTCGACCCTCCGGCCGGGGAGGCGCGCTTTCTCCTTCGGTGGACTGGGCTTCCTCCGCGAAGGCCTGGGACGCAGAAGATGTATAATTGCCCTCTGCCGTAGTCTTCGTCCTCTTCATGGAGGGTACGTCTGGGAAATCGGCGAGGAGGAACTTGGGATTGTCTTTGAGAATGTTCCAAGTTGTGAAATAGTGGAAATAAGGGCTTTGGGTATTTTGCTTGTAGATGGCTTGGGCCTCGGATATCACCATCCCGTCATCGGCGCCGCTTTGCCGGCGAGCTTGGCCATTCTGGAAAGCGATAATTCAGGCTTTAACGGCGGTCTGAATACGGCCGAAGAAGCTCCTCACCATCTTCTTGTTGAGATCCAAGTTGAACTTGTCGTTGAAACACTCTTGGACAGCGCCCCAATATCTCTCACCGGATTGGTCGCAACCGACGATGGAGTTGCATGTCTACTCCACCCAAATCTGTGCCAAGTAGGTGGCTTGTTTGTCGGTGTAGTTGTGCCGCTTGACGCCCTTGACGGGTACCTCATTATCTTCCTCGGCAGCGGCGACGGAGGTGGCGATGGCTTTGCCCTTGCCCTTCTTTTTTCTTCCTCCGGCAGCGGGCTGGGACGACGCCGGTGCTAAAATGAGGCGATCCTCGGTGTTTGTCTTCGGACTGTCGGTGTCAGGGGAGAACGATGGGTACGATTCGGCGGAGGCCGGAGTGTTGAGGTTGATTTGATCAGGCCCCGCCCCCGTGAAACCATACATGTCGTCGGACATGTCGGGAAACCACGTCGACGAAAATGGGTTGTTGGGATCCATAATTTTTTTTTGATGAATTTGTTGGAGAAATGAAGGAGATGAAAATAATTTGAGGAATGAAAGGGATGAGAGGTGTGAAAATGAGGGAGATGAAAATGGGTATTTATAGGCAAATTAAATTAAATAAAAAAAAAGAAAAATCTATCCCTACCATTGACGGCCATTTTCATGCCGTTGCATTCAAATTTTTTTTCCCGTTGGCTCGTGGCCAACACGCGCCCGCATTTTTTATTTTTATTTTTATTTTTTTGGCTCAAGCGCGTGTATTGCACTCGCTGCTAGAGCCATGCTCGAGCCGCCCCGCTCCGCCACGCTGCTGCCTCGAGCCCCCTGTGCTCGAGCACCCGTCGAGCACACCCCATCGAGACGCGGTGCGGATAGCCTAAGAGTGCCAGTTCTGGATAGTTCTGAGCAAAATAAATTTGAAAGTAAAATGAAATGTGCGAGATTTACTTTTATAAATGGGATAAGCAAGAAAGTGGTAGACGACCATCTAAGAAAACATAAACAAGAAATTCGCGGACAACCATTTAAGAAAGACGAATTATCCCCTGCGACCGGTCTCTTGCTAGAGACTGGTGTGTCTGGCGCGTGGGGCACACGCGCGGCGCGTGCACCCCATGCGCTCTTTTTTTTTTAATTCAGATTTTTTCCCCTCCTTTATTTTGTTTGTCTCTTCGTTTTTTTATTTGTCCCTTCTTCTTTGATCAAGATTCAAGCGAGGGGAGTCGAAGGCCTTGGAGCTAGCTGAATAAATCCAAATTGTTACCCGACGATTATCCCTATATTAATAATCGGAGCAAAGGTGGAGTCATAGAATCGGAGTCGAAGGCAGAACTGCAAAATCGGAACCAAAGGCGAATAAAAAAAAATCTTAAAAAAAATTGGAAGAAAAAAAGGATCAACGGGTTTGATCCAGTTTGACCAGGTCAATCCGATCTCTAGTAAGAGACCAAGAGAAGAGACCATCTCTTTAAGAAAATGTAAACAAGAAACTGGTGATTCTTATATAGTCGGGCTTTCGTCATTGTCCTCCTTAATGCTTCGGGTTAATTTGCAAGTATTCCCTAACGTTAACACTCAAATGTGTATTATTGAGACTTTAGGTGCTGCCCATGGAAAATAATGAAATTTTATATAAGACATGTGCTATGTTTTGAAAATAAAATAATGGAATAGTAATCCATTCATGAATCTTCGAATATTTTTCAATAACTGAGAACTAAATTTTTGTTCTTTTTAGTTGGGAGAATTATATAAGAATAGTGGAACTAATTTTTGTTCTCTCTTTCTCTCAAAAATTACATTCTTAACCACAAGAGAGCTTTATTATTTGAACGTCCTCGAAAGAAAGAAATATGCCATTACTAATAACTAATCTAATAAAAATAGAGATCAATTTAATATTTTACGCAAATAATACTCCCTCCGTCCACATGTAAATGTCCCATTTACATGTTTTCGTCTGTCCGAAAGTAAGTGTCATACTTCACTATTTTGTACAAAAAACAACTTCTCTCTCTCTCTCCTATATTTACATCACTTTGCCATTTTGGGCCCACCATTTATTTTTAACACCATCTTTTTAATTCCCTAATTTATCTACTAATTAAACTCTCACACTAATTAACCTACCCAGCCCAAATCCAATTAAACCCAACCCAAATCCAAAAAAAAAAACCAAATCTCGATCTCTCTTATCTCTTCGTCTCTCCCTCTCTGGAACCCTAAATCTCGATCTCTCCATCTCTTCGCATCTCCTCTCTAGAACCCTAAATCTCGATCTCTCAATCTCTTCGGCTCTCCTTTCTCTGACACCCTAAATCAGAGATGACTGAGTTCAATTCCCCTTCCCTTCCTCCGATCTCGCCGCCTCATGCTCCGATCTCCATTTTGTTTCCTGAGAGTTGCATTTGGGATGATGTTCCTTCGTCTTCTTGCGAAGTCGATTTCGCACCTGAGACTCAAATCGATTGTGTCGAATCTGAGCCGCCACCGTCTGAATCGCCGGAGACTCAAATCGATGTTGTTGATTCTGAGCCGCCACTATCTGAATCACCGGAGGCTCCATTGCTGGCGGTCAAACCTTCGACGCCTTCCTTTGGATCTGCGGTGGTGGCGACTCCATTGTTGGCTGCCGAAGCCTCAAAAGTTAACTTTATACAGATTTGGCTCCAAGAGTGTACACTTTTACCTCCATTTTAATCCCATTTTCCAATATTGATTGATTTCAATACCTCTCCTTGCCTTTTCTGTTCGCAGTATTTTAATTTCATGTTTATTTTCATTTGATGTACAATGAAATTGAAAAAAAAAAAAAACAAAGGCAACAGGGAAAAAAAAACAAAAAAGGCATAAGCAGTTCAATTTGAAATCGAAGTAAAAAAAACAAAGGCAACAGAAAAAAAAAAAAACAAAGGCAACATTAAATTATGCTTCAATACAACGAAAAAAAAAGCATAAGCACGAGCAGTAAAATGAAATCGGAAAAAAAAAACAAGAGAACACGTCGACAAAATTATAAGTTGATCGAACAAAAAAGAGTTCAAGTGAAACAATAAAGAAAATAAAGAAATCCAACAAAAAGTAATCAAACATTAGCTCCACTAATTACAAAATTACTACTACCCCTACTATTTAACTTTTACACCACTCAAAACACTTTTTTCAACTTTTTTAATCTCCGTGTCCAAACTCAAATGGGACAATTACATGTGAACGGAGGGAGTATATCAAACCGCAAAATGCATTTCATGACTCATTTGGGACACGATTATCTCCTGGACACAATTGTAAGATACTTTCATTTCATGTAGACATAATTAGAAATGTTAGTACAAATTTTGAAATATAAATTTGAATGTAATACAGTTAAAACTTAAGAAACTTAACAGTCAACTGAGACAAAGAAGTCCAAGAAAAAGTAACAAGAAAAGAAAAAATGAGATGTGAAAAGAAAAGGACAAGAAGAAAGCTAACAGAATCGCTTTTTAAGAGGAAAAAGACAGCGAGTCGACTCAGTTCCGTCCACTTCCTTCCTTATCATGTGCGAACTGTCAGACCAAAATCCTGTCCTCTTCTCACCATCCCATCTCAACCGTCCACGTGTCGTCGATGGACCCCGTTCGTCTATTCTTCTTCACCACATCGAGGCCTAGTGGACGCTCACACACCATACCACTTCTGGTGGACCCCATTTCACCACTTGTCCAGAAAGCGCAGTAGAACAAATTCCCCGCCGCCGGTCTACCTACTCCGCCGGCCCCGACGATTATCATCCACTCGATCTAACCTAATTCCATTCCCCTTCCTCGGTTTCTAAAGAGCATTCAACTTGGAATATGAACTTAATGTATCAGCAGTGGGGTATTTTTATAGGATGTCTCAATGGGGTGTGATGGAGAAATAGATAATCATTTATAATGGAACTATAGATTGCACTGGGACTGTCTCTATAGAGTGTCTCTTTCTAATTTCTAAATATGGATTTTGCATTAATTTTAAGCGCAATGATATTCGGCCATACTGTGGCCAGATACACGAATAAAAAAAGGAAAGTTGTCTGTAAAAATAGAAATAATCACATTTTCTCCTTAGGATTTATGCTTCTCAATTAGGGTATATTTCCACTTTCAAAACCTATATTAACATTTTTAGCGTGTGTGGTCGGTCATAGTGTGGCCGAATATCATTACCCTAATTTTAATTAAAAAATACGATAATTTCATTAATTTAAATAAATTAAAAATAATACATTACTAGAAATAAATAAAAAAACAATACTACATTGTTAGGGAAAAAGAAACTAAGCTCATCCTCGATGTTGATTGACTTCGGCAATCATCATCATGTGCAGTTAGTACTGCTCCGGCGTCATGTCGATGTATCGGTGGAGATGATCTTCAGGTCGGTGGCATCTTGCTTCGCCCGAGCACGCGCCACCCTTGCATTGGCTATGTCTTGCTTTGCCTCGATCATGCTGCTTAGTAGGGCATTCGTCGAGTCGACTAATGACCCAAACTCCGTATCCTCGCTCGCCTTTTTCTTCCCCTTTCCTTTGGCCGCCCTCGCCCCTGCCTTCGCCGAGTCTCGTCCCTTGAGGGGGAGGGCTTTCCCTTTCTATCGCCTCGCTCAAGCCGTGGGTTGTAGGCGCCGTTCCGAATGAGGTGTAGGCACTTTCCGACATATTCTTCGTCATCTTCATAGAGTGAATGTCGGGAAATTTTTTGTGGATGAATTTGGGATAGTTTTGCAAGATTTTCCAATCACCAAAATGATTGAAGTGTTGGTTACCTTGATGGGCCGCGTATATCTGCTGGACAACCTCGATCACCATGTCGTCGCCTTGCCGTAAGCGATTATTCATTCCTTCTCCCAACTGGAGACGCGCCCAAAAAAGCTCTTCACTGTCTTCGGGTTGAGGTCGTCGTTGAACAAGGCGTTGAACCTCGTTGCCACTTTTCCCTATTATTTCTTGGAGTGTTGATCTTTGCCAATAATGGAATTGCACATCTCCTCTATCCAGATCTGGGCGATGGCGGTGGACTGTTCAATCGTATAATTGTGTCGCTTCGTTGTTGGTTTGGATGTGATGTCAGCCGGCGGGGGGCGACGACAGCGAAGGTGATATTAGCCCCTGCGTTGCCTTTACCTTTGGTCGCCCTCTTGTGACTCGCAGTGGTCGGTGCCGGCTCGGACGAGGGACTCTTCTCGTCGCCGATGACATTTTGGAAGGACTAGCCATCGGACGAGTTGAGGTTGATCGAATCAAGTCCCGTCAGCGTGTATGCGTTGTATGCTTCGTCCGCCATTTCAGGAGGGTACCACGACGACGACCACAGATTATTTTGATCCATTTGTAAGGGAGTATGAGAGTTGATTTGAGGGAGAATTTGTGGAAGAAAATCGGCCATATCCGTTACATTTATTCGACCGTTGCCGATTTTATTATTTTTCGGTTAGGCACGCGCCACATTTAAAAAATAAATTAATTAATTGCGGTGCGTATAATGCACGCACCGGATCAAGACTGTCTCTAGTGGGCGAGACGGGCTCGAGACGAAGGGCCTTGCAGCGGGATGTCTCGTGGGCAGGGGTGTCTCGAGCAGGCCCAATGAGACACCCGCTGCCAACAATCTTAGGCGATACAAGCTATTTCTATTACTATTATATACTTTATTTGTCTACAAAAATATGTCTGATTTTATGTATGACATTAATTTAAAAAAAAACTGATAAAAGTGTTGTGAGTGGAATAAAAGTATAATTTGAAGGGTAGTAGATAAAATTGTTGTGAGTAAGATAATGATATAACTTAGTAAATAATGTAAAAAATGAGGTGTATGATGATACATAAAGTAGTATAAGACACATTTTTATAAACAAAAAAGGGTAAGTAAGACACATTCTGTGGACGGAGCCAGTAAAACACTAGTAACCTTCTCCCGCGGTGCGCGGTGATTATTAAGTTACACCTATATGATGCATATGTACAGAGATTTAAAATCATTAAATATTATTGATTTTTTGAAATTACATTACAACTTAAGGCTTACATGAAAAATCTTGATAGTTTAAAATAAATAAATATAGCGAAAAATCTAAAAAAAAATTAAAAATTGATAAGTAAAATAAAATAGAACATATACTTGATAAATAAAATAAAATTGATAAATCCAGTATGTACATATACTATAACATTAGTTAAAAAAATGATCAAATTCTTAATTCTTTTATTTTTAATCTTTATTGACAATATTGTAATCAAAGGTCGAAAGTTAGCATGCACACACGGCAGACATATAGTATTCATATAAACAATTCAGTAATTTAAAAAATTATAAAGAGAAGAATATTCATTTTTCTACACCAATTTGTGATATTAAAAACTAATTTAAAAAATAAAATTCACATTTTTGCAGTTAAATACCTGAAAAAGTTTAGTAAATATGAAGTCCTTGACTCCCTATCACTATATATTGTGTATACACCGTAATTTAAGAGCTAGTGTTTTTCTTGAGAAGAAAATAATGATCAGATAATGCTACTCTTTATTTAAGATGTTGAATGCCCCATTTTTTTCTCAAAGTAACTGACCCCTAAATTTCTCAAATGTAATCCACTTTTGACAATGATGCCAAAAAATTGCCGATTCTCTATTCATACTTTTGTTTTAATATATGTAGATTAGGATACTGTTTGTAAAATACTAATGGTTCTTTGATACTACAATATTTGCTAATTAAACTATCATGAGAAAGAGAGAAATGCTATGAGATAATTATCTTTTTCTTTTTTCCTTTGAACAATGTGATATGTTTTTTAGGCTATTATAATAAGGTATAAATATATAATTAAATAAATTATTATATTATTATATAGATAGAATCTCTACACCACATAAAAGTGGGACCTCTACTATACTATCATACAGGATGAGATGAAAAGTGGGATTGAATCCAAGACCTCACTCTAAAGTGACTCTATAAAAGAAATACTCCCTCCGTTCACCAAGTTATACCTTGTTTCACCTCTTTTTTTTGTTCACCAAGTAATGTCCTGTTTTGTTTTTTTTAACAACATACCCTTCCTACTTTATGTAAATTACTACCCTTTGCTATTATTTAACCCACCCATATTTAATTAACTGGTTAATTACAACCCACTAATTATCACTAAAACTAAAACCCAAACCCACCCATCTCGATCCAGCCCAAACCTACATCTCTCAATCCACAGAAACCCTAATTGTCTCATTCTCTCATTCCCTCATTCTCTCGATCCCTCGATCCTCATTTCCATTCCACACAAACCCTAACCCAATTCTCTCATTTTCTCACAATTGAGGCGATCTTCTTCATCAGATCGATCCCCATTTCCATTCGAGGTGAAACCCCAACCCTCGTACTCCCCAATTCCATTTCAGTCGTTGTGTTCTCTAACCCTACCTTCATATCATCTGCTTCATCTCTCCACCACCGTCGGCGGCGATGATGTTGAACTCCTCAGATCCAAATCCCTCTGACTCTGAGCCGCCGGTCGATTTCGTGCCTGAAACTGACCTTGAGGCGGCGGTCGACTTCGTTCCTGAATTTGACTCTGAGCCGCCGGTCGATTTCTTGTCTGAAACTGACCTTGAGGCGGCGGTCGACTTCGTGCCTGAAGATGACCTTGAGGCGCCGGTCGATTTCGTGCCTGAAAGTGTCCTTGAGGCGCCGGTCGACTTCGTGCCTGAATCTGAGCTTCAGGAGGCGGCTGAGGTCGTTCTTGAAATGGTGGCTGATGCGGCGGCTGTGACAGTGCCTGCAACTCCATCGACGGCGGTGGATGTTGTTCTACCGCCCTTTGGACCGGGTACATGTGGACCGAAGCAGCTGGACTCCATCTTGGAGTCGATGTCGCCTGATGATCCTGCTTACTGGTTAATGTCCGAGGTTGCTATGTTCCAGCGAAAAAGAAAGGCAAAAAATCAGAGAAAACTGATGCGTAACCTTTCTCATCAGGTTATCTTGTTCTTATTCATTCATTTCAGTTGGTGTTGGGACTGGTGATGCTAAATTCTTATTTACCTTATGCATTTGCTTGAATGTGCTTGGTGTTGGGGCGGGTGATGCCAATTTTTTGATAACTTGGTTGATGCAATTCTGTGATTCTGATAATTATTTACATGATGTTGAGGTGTTGTGATATCTGATTCTGAGTTGCCTTCTTTGATGGCTTTTAAAACTGATGAACATGGTACTACACTTGTTTCTGATTCTGAAATTGATGCTATGAATCTCTTGATTTTGTGAAATCTGATCATGTGCTATGATATCTGATTCTATGACAGCTTTTTTGATGGCTTTTAAAATAGATGAACATGGTACTACACTTGTTTCTGCTTCTGAAATTCATGCCCTGATTCTCTTGATTATTTACATGATGGATTTGAGAGTAATATGATGAGCATGTATTTGTGTGAAATCTGTACATTTGTCTCTGATTCTAAAATGATGAACTTGGTACTATACTTTTTTGTGTTTGCTTGTCGGTTGTCTGAAATTGATGGTAGCTGGAAGCTTCACATCTATCTTATTAATGCCACCACCTGGTTTTGGAGGCAACCTAGAATAGATATGAACCAAGTCAATGATGCAAAATTGATTATCCCATTTGAGCTTATGGAACTAAGCATGCTGATGCTTCATTTTAGCCATGCTATCATATTCTGTGGTGTGAGAAATGGCTTGATTGCATTGGTGTGTGGCTGTATTTTTTTCCGTTTCACCCACTCATGCATCAAAGGTGTAGATACTCCCAGTTGTGATGATATTTTTCTGAGGCTGGACCTTTCTAGCATAGACATACTTCTCACTTTCTCTTCATCAAGCATCCATGCATCTTTGTGTTTTGCACCCTTTTTCTTTGATTTGAGATGCACTGTGACACCAAGCTGTTTTTGTTGGCAAATCTCCTTCCAAATGCGCCACACACTCTTTACATTTAAGTTGAGAATCTGACCAGCTTCCTTCTTCGCGCCATAGTGAAGCTTCAAGTCTTTGCTGTTTTGTAGCAGCCAATGTGCGAGGTTGTTTCTTTCAATTTCTGTAAGATCGGGCCTTCAAGATGCTTCTTCCATTTTGTTTTACTGATGTGAATTAAGGAGGAAAGAGAGAGAGAGAAGTAGAAGCTGGTCCTGTATTTGTGTTGCATTTGGCAGCTCAATGCTTGTATATATAGGCCATTAGCTAGTTGGAAGTTGATTAGACACTTGGATATTTAAATTTCTCCCCAATTGTTTCCCTCCATTGTTTTTCATTTGATTCCCTTATGTAATCAGGAATTTCAATGGTTAATGAAGTGATGTTTTGTGCATATTGTTCCCTTCTCATTATCCTTCTGTACTTGTTTTTTTTTTTTTTTTTTTTCATTGGATGCAGGCAGTACACATTTTTGCATGAACAAGTAAGCAAAAAAAAAAATCGAACAGGAATTGAAAAAAAAAATGAACAGGAACAGAAAAAAAAACGAACAAGTCAGTGAGAAAAAAAAACGAACAAGCACAACGCAAACATTTCTTACAAGTCAGTGAGAAAATAAAAAGACGAGCACGATTAAAAAAAAACCGAGCTCAGTAAATAAAAATCGATCAAGTCATTGAGACAAAAAAAACGAACAAGCACAATACAAAAAAATCGAACAAGTCAGTGAGACAAAAAAAAAATACGAGAAGGATGAGTAAAAAAACGAGCTCAGTAAATAAAAATCGAACAAGTTGGAAAATAAGAAACAATTCTATTTACCCACAAAACTCCATTAAATAAATAGAAATAACCTCCACTAATTTTAATCAGAGATTAGTAAAAGTAAGCATCTCATTAACACTATCCTTACTTTTCAATTTTTATCCCACTCAAAATATATTTTTCAGATTTTTTAATCTCTATGCCACCATTGAAATGGGATATTACTTGGTGAAGGGAGGAAGTAAATTGTATTCGACGAGTATGAAAAAACCGCAAAACCAATGTAGACGAATATATAAATAAACGAATTTATAAATATAACAATTGATTATAGTGTTGCAGAATTTCCCGGTAGTCAAAAGGCAAGTTGTGATTCATTTTTGAGTTCGTTGTCCCATACGGTAAAATCCAACTAAAACTAATAATCAGGCGGGGCCCTCCCCAGCCGTCCGATCTACCTCGCTCCCACCGGTAATGGCTCATACACTCACACAGCAGATCACAGCATGGGACCCACTTCCTCTGTATAAAATACTACTAGCTCACACCATTGTTATGGCCAGTTTGCCCCCGACCCCGACCCCGACCCCCTCTCTCTTTTTATTTATTCAATTTATTTTTTTCGCCTCTCTCAGTCTCACTCTTTACTTTCTCCTTTTAGTAAGATAAATTCCACTCCCTTTTCCCCCTTCCAAACTCTCTCTCTCTCTAAACTGGGTAAGCTGCACTTCTCTCTGTTTTCCTTCCTTAGCAAGAACATTATGTTGCTTTCTTTGCCTTGTTTCTGTCTGTTGTTATACTCTTTAATTGTGCGTGGCCTGATTTACTAACTCATCTGCTGCTGTAATGATTGCTTGCGACCGAGGTGTAATGATTTTCCGTTGGGATGGGGGAATAAAGGAGTAATTGATGGAGCCTTTCAGTGAGATTTGAGGAAATGATAACTGTTCTTTTTTGTTTTGTTTTGTTTTGTTTTTTTTTAAATTATTGTTCTGTTTTGCTTTCTGTTTTTGGAGAAACATCGGGGAAATTTCTCAGAAGAGGACGGATTATTTGCTGAAGACTTTCCTAAAATGTGTAATTAAGTTTGGAAGTTACAAGCTTCAGCTTTGGAAAATGGGGGAGGAAACTAAGATGCCTCTCTCTCTCCCTCTCTTCTCTCTCTCTCTCTCTCTCTCTCTCTCTCTCTTCCTTAATGTCTCTCTTGGCCTTTTTCCAACTCCTTTCTTTTGGAGTAGTAAATTTTGGGTTTGTGGCGGGTGAGGTGTTTCCACGTCATTGATGATGGGTAAAGCGACGTCGGTTTGGCTTTCTGAATTCTTTTTTGCTCTGGGAGAAGGGAAAACGTTTGCTGTGAGCGAATTCCTTTGCTTTGTTTCAGTTTTTATTTTTTTGGTTGTTAATTCCGGAATAAAGCTCTGAATGGGGGTGGGGGACCATAACTACCCAATTAACTACCATTACTTTTCTGTAATTTTTAAATCTTCGATTAAAGTAAGGAGTTTAGTGCGTATCTTTTGAAATAGGCATAAGATTTGGAAGGAGGAGGTGTTGATTAAATTTTTAATTTTATTTCTTTAATTTACACCAATGTTACCTGATCACCACTGAATTTAGAGCAACTTCATTTTGGCCAAAGGCAAACAGATAGAGGTCTGATTTCTATTTGTTTGAAGAAAATGATGAGATGATTATCTTCTTGTTGATGGTTGTGGTTGAGAGGCGTTGCTGTCAATCTTGATGATGCGTGTTGCTAGCTTTGTTTCAGTAAATAACTGAGCGGGTAAAGTAAATAGACGCCAAGTTGAGGATAAAAGAGAAGTGAAAAGGGATAAAGGAGAGTTTTTGTTGCTATAGCAAAGGATGGTGATTGCAGGCAATAAACAGTAAAAAATCACTTTTTTTCCACTCATCTGATTGCTGAAGTAAAGGGACTTAAAGAAAGAAAGTATATTTTCCACTTTCTTCTTTTTGCCAGCTAGTTTCTGTTCATCTGTTGTTGGAGAGCAGTGTTAATCTGCTTTTGGATTCGTGGTAGGAAATTTGGAACAAAGATGATATTTTTGAATTTTCAAAACAATCTGAGATTCTATGTTGCCAATTTGTTTCTTGAGGTGTTTCTCTTTGTTTTGTGTTTTTCCCCTTTGAATCGTCGGAAGTATATTGATTTTTCTTGTGATCTCGTTATCCTTGAAACAGGGAATTATAGCTTCTCCATGGGGTGATTACTTTGTCATAACTTCATGATAAGTGTGATAATTTTTTGGTGTGTGCTATTTGGTGGTTCTGTAAATTTTTTGCTTGTTATGTAGAGTTTCGTTCTTAATTCTGAGTGTTTGATTTTATGTCTTGCAGCTTGAGTGGCCTAGTTTATGATGCATTATCGACACTAGGTTAATTTATAAAATCCACCCAATGAGCCACTTTTTGGAGATGGATTGGAATACTAAGTGGGATTATGAAAGCTTTGCTCAGTTTGGTTCAAAAACAACAGAAAATCCTAAGAAGCTGCAACTAGTGGATTGGACTATTATTGATGATGGAGATATTGATGCTGGATCCTTCAATCTCTCAACGGGGGGTGGGAACAGTGGGGCCTCCGGCTCTGATGGCGGGCATGTTTCTTCAGCAAAAAGCTCGATATCAGCTTCTGACTCTTCCATAAAGAATGGGCAAACTCCAGACTTCAAGCTCATGACACACGAAAAATTCTCTGGAAATTTTAAGATGACAGAACTTGAAGGAACTAAGGTTTCTGGAAGTTCTCCAACTCTGGAAGCTTCTATTGGTTCTGTAGAGCCACTGATCGGTCTCAAGCTTGGAAAGAGAACATACTTTGAGAATGGTGGTGCTGGAGGCCATGTTAAGAGTGCATCTTCCGTCGTGCCTACTCCATCCACCACCACTTCAATGAAGAAAACTAAATCGCCAGGTCAAAATCACTCTATACCTTGTTGTATAGTAGAGGGCTGCAATATCGACCTTTCAACAGCTAAAGAATACCACCGGAAGCATAGAGTTTGCGACAGCCATTCAAAATCCCCAAAAGTCGTTATTGGTGGCCTTGAACGCCGGTTTTGCCAGCAGTGTAGCAGGTAGAAACGGAAGAAAAACTGAATTTGTATAAATTTATGTCTTATTATAATGTGCCTATGATTCTTGAACTTGTTAGCCTACCTTAACACCAAGATTACTACTTATCACTGCATGTGGATACCTATTAGTCATTTTCTGAAGTTTCCTAGGTCTAATTGTACTCTTCTCTTTGAAGGTTCCATAACCTCTCTGAATTTGACGAAAGGAAGCGCAGTTGTAGAAGAAGACTTTCTGATCATAATGCACGACGCAGGAAGCCACAGCAGGAAACCATCCAGTATAATACAAGGCTCTCGACCCCATTCTATGGTATTTTATCCATTCGAGTCCTTTTCACTTTTTATTGCTAAATGCTCAATTACCAACTAGGCAACTAGTAATATCGTGAACACAAGATGTACTCCGTCCAACTTTTAAACGTCGAAGCAGACTTGCTTGTGCACGGATTAATCTATATCACAAAGTTCTTTTGTTGAGTAAGATTACATGCACAATAATATGGCCTTTTGTATAATTAAGCTTACAAAGCAAATATATTTCTTATATCAGAAACATTGACTTTGTACCTTGTATAACTATTTCTGTTTAAGGAGGCGTATGTGACAAAAGTTTTCGAGTGGACGCTGACATTTAATATGATTCGGCTCATTTGTGTTAGAAGACTTAGTTAGTGAATAAATACATATTTATCATAATAATTAAAAAATACTTGGTCTGAATTTAAGGATGAGAATTATAATATCCAAAACGAAGGGTAGGGGTTAAAAATCATAAAAGGGAGTTTAGAAATGATAACTTGTGCCTTCTATACTAAAGGTTTGGTCTGAGTTTGATAAATTGGTAATAAGCCTAATTTCCTTTCTCGTGTGCAGGAGGAAGGCAGCAAATGAGTTTTCTATTGAATAACACTCCACTAGTTCACTCTAGAAATCTGGCTGATACCACATGTGATAGCACGTGCAACTCCAAGTTCACCCTCACAAAAGGAAATCCTTTGAAGTCTATTGGAGATGGCGTTAGCAGCGAGCAAATGCATATGCCAGGAGTTAAACTTCCACATTTCATCAATATGCAAAGCAATGCAGCCAAAGGATTTCTGCCATCAAAGAGCTCTGTGACTGATGTTTCGAATCCAGGTCCGTTTTCCTACTTCTGGGACAGTAGATATACATTGCAGATAGTAAAACAGTTTTTTCTGGTTTTTCGTTTTAATTTATCATGTTGAAATGCACATTAATTAGCACTATTTGAAAATGGTTCTTGCTGAGAATTGTTTTGTTATTCATAAAGAGAGCCAACCATTAATTTGAAAAGAAAATTTGTACTTCTATTTATGTGTTCAATCAAGATGCTAAAAATATATGTATTGCTTTGTGATGTCTTAATTTTATTCAAGTTAAAACTGGGTATGACTGGGGAAGCATGCATTTAGTTACATCAATCCCTGAGCAAGGCAACTTCCGTTTTCTACGTTGATATGTTAAAGACTTAGACAATGACTGTTGACATAATCTGATTTGAAATGACATTACCTACCTACATCTGGACCGTGATCTTCCTTATGTAATTTGATTTATAAGGGTGGATGATGTAGTATGTTGGTTTTTTGCATTTTGTAGGTTCCAAGGGATCCCAGTTTTGTTCCCACTTAGATGCAGCACCCGAATATGGTCGTGCTCTCTCTCTCTGTCAAGTAATTCGTGGGCTCCCTGTGGACCAGAATCCATGGGTTTGAATCCGATTCATGAAAATGGTAGCTGTGTATCTCAGCCTATGGTGCATGGGATCCCCGAAGGCGTCCCCCTCTCTTCTTCGGAATTCTGGCTGCCGAGCAATCAATCTACCCAGCCATTGGCAACGAACAGTAACTCCCGGAAATCCAGCTATTCATAACACCTTATGAGACAGACTTATATTCCAACATAATGAACTGACCATTCAAAAGCTATTTGAACCTTGTCAAGAATGTTGTTATGATGTAGGCATTAAATTTCTAGGTAGTGATAAAGTTGTGAAATTCCTGCTACAACTATGGAAAACACATTGTTGCTTCTGAGCTATTTTTCCCCCCTTTTCCAGATGTGTGATTTTCCTCTCTATGCTTCTGCAAGAGGTATATGGATGAAGAACCTTCTTTGGCCTTCCACTTTCGGGAGTTTTCTCTTGTTTATTTGAAGCATCTAATTAGATTAACAAAATGCTTATTTTCTTGTTTATTTGAAGCATCAGATTCTTTTGTAATTGTCACCAAGCGTCCAAATAGTTTGGCAGAAAAAGGGTTCCAATCAAGTCAGCAAAAATTCTCATTAGCCGAAGAAGATTCGATGCAATGGTATTCGTGTGATTGTAATTTATTCGACTAACGTTGTTTGTAGATATTGTGTTCAATATAAATATGTCGTCCAAATCAAATAAAAAAAATATATGGCAATGTTGTTTAATCCGTTTAGATGATGCACGTACAGTCTGCATCGAATCATTTTTCTCTTGTCTTACATATAGGTACAACATCATCGGTGAAGTCTTTTGGTTGTGCATTAAGATCTCATTCATATAGGTACAAAATGAGATTGACGCATACCTATGTTGCACAGGTGCGGGTGCAGAGGCGATACGATACGGATACGGGGATACGGATTTTTCAAAAATTATAGGGTGCGATTCGGGAAGGATACGTCTATTTATAATATTTTATAATATTTTTTATACATATAAATTTTAAAATATATAAATAATGTGTCATTATTTAAATTTAATTATTTTCAATAAAGTAATCTAATTAAAACATAGTAAAGAATTAATAAAATTTTGCAAAATGGCCCCCAAAATATAAAATTTCAAAAAAATAACTATATATGCACTCTCCCACGTATCGGATTCTTGTTCTTCACGCACCGGATTCACGTATCCGAATTTTTTTATTATTTTTTTCTTCAGGATTCGCCACGTGGCGAATCCGGTGCGAATTCCACGCGAATCGCACCCGCACCCTTCGCGTATCCGATATTGCACGGTGTTCATTTTGGAGAATTCGTGCATCCTAGACGCATACTTTATCCTTCTCACACTACATCAATCTACTTTGTTAAGAATTGACATTAGCATATATTCAAGGGAATATTTGTCCGTCCCCTGGGGATGACCTAGTGGTAAAAGTGGGCGTAAGTTCGAAACTCATGACACGTCTCTATAGGTCGAGCCTGTACTACCTGTACTTGGAAAGTGTGGTTTACTTGACTTACGGAGGGAGTGACATAGGGTTTACGACACATATTTTAAGAAACAGAGGGTGGGTGAGGGTAGGGGAAAAAATATTGTGAGTGGAGAATGAGACCCGCATTTATTGTAGGATTTGTGGTGAAGAATGAACCAGATAAATGTTACTATTTGGTAAATAAGAGAATTTTAAGGATAAAAGGGTAAAGATTTCAATATTCATTTTTGGTTAAACCACACTTATCGTGGACGGTCAAAGAAGAAAATTGGACCACACTTATCGTGGACGGAGCGAGTAAAAGCTAAAAAAAAAGAATTAATCTATAAAAAAAAAGCAGTGTGATCTGGGATTCAAACCCGACCACTTATTCTTCCCCTTGCTTAAAAAAAATCTCTTATCTAATTTGATAATAAATTAATACTCCCTCCGTCCACGAAATAAACTCTTATTTACCCATAAAATTTTGTCCACGAAATAAACTCCCTAACTTCACTTTTTTCAATCATATCATGTGGGACCTTACTATATTTACAACAACTTTCACTCCCAATTTACTTTTTCCACTCACAACAAGTGGAATCCTTATTCCACTCACAACAACTTTAACTCTATTTTATCTTTTTCACTCACAACAAGTGAGACCCTTATTCCACCCACAACAATTTTAACTTCCATTTCACTTTCTACACTCTAACAAGTGGGACACATACTTTACTACACAACACCTTTATCAATTTTCCTTAGCTTCCGTGCCGTACATGAAATTTTATTTTATTTTTATGGACGGAGGGTGTAATCAATATTGAGCTTGACGGTTGCGTATCCTAAAAAGTTTGTCTTGCCCCCTCTTATTATTGCTCAGTCGCAAGCCACCTCTCCTCCCCGAAACGAGATGTCAAAAGTTCTCTGTGTTGTAAATTTTATCTATAAGAGAGTTTAAAAGATAGCACACTGAAATTAAGTTTTTAACGAAAACGACTACTCGCATGTTTAGTGTCCAAATTCATGCAAATGAACACACAATGACACAAATAATGACAGATAATATGGTGCTTCATTTATTGAATTCACTACAACAATTTTAGCTCATAAATAACGATTATAAACCGTTATCGTAGTCATATCATATCGGTCTGTACTCTGTAGTAAAATCCAATTTCACAATACATTATAAATAAATAAATTAATCATGTGGTGAGAAGGGGACGCCTGGGGGTGCCGGGCACCCCCGGAAGCATATCCCACCTAAGCACGCACAGAACCCACAGTGTTCACACACCGGAAAGCAATCTCGGTTCACTTTGCAATGTGGCAGCTGAGCTTCTACACCAATCTTAATTGGACCTGCACCATTCAATTATTCTCCCTTTAAATAAATTTAATAACAAAAAAAAAATTACTAAATGATTCTCCAAGTATTCATCTCCTCTCTAACTAACAAATTCATTTCATCTAATGTGACATCTAGACTAATAAAAAAAAAAATCGGGCATATATCAGGTTAATATGATAAATATTAACGAGTTTTAACTAAGGGTATGATTAGATTAATTACCAGATAAGAGTGCTAGCAAGGATACTAGGAGGAGAAAGAGGAAACCGACTCTCTCATTTTATGCTTCTTCAGACTCTCACACTCTTCGTTGTGTTGAGATAGATTAGAGAAAACGTTTTTTTATAGGACAGTTTCTGAGAACAAATTAGGTGAGATCAAGATTTCGTGTGCATTTTCGTCGATTCATAAAGATGGCAATCACCTTTTGTTATTTACTAATTTTATTTAATTCCGTCTAATCTTGGTTCTTGGTAAAATGCAGAAATAGCAATTATAAGAGTTAAAATATTAATTATAGCAATACTTTTTAAAAACTATCAAATAATAGCAATTATAGACTTATTTATCCTTTTTCCCTTCTTCTATTTATCAATTCTAAAATCGTGATCCCAATATATTTGTGTGGAAATCACATGAATAAATATGTGAAATCACATTTATAATTTGTGTGGTTTCACATGAAAAATAATGGGGATTCACATTAAAAATAATGTGAAATAACATTACAATTTATTGATTTCGCTGTTCTGAGGCAAAGTCGGGAAGTAGATCCTATTCGAATTCATATGAAAAAAATGGAAATTCACACGAAAAAAATAGGAATTCACATGGAAAAAATACTTATAATTCACATAAAAAATAATGAGAATTTGAATAAGCGTAATAAAAGTCATAAATTGCTATAATTAATAATTTTTAAAAGTTATTGCTAGAATTAATATTTTTAACATGTAAAACTGCTAGAATCTTGCAATAAACTCCATTCTAAATGTAATTTATGAGGGACTTGATTGTGGTGTTGTAGAATCCCGATCACAATTAATATCGGTGATTAATCACAACAAGAAACAGGTACAATCGATTCTACAGTATGATTAATTATAATTAGGAGGTAAATTATTCATAATTAAAATTAATTAAAATATAAATAAATAAATAAATAAAATAGGAGAAGAACAATCTCATCATGAGTGTTGATATAATATTGTAAGGATTCGATTTATGGTGCGGTGTTGTAGAATACTTTAAATTTGCAGATGTAATGTATAGTAGGGATGATATTGGGTCAATTGTTTTGGTCAAGTCTTTACCATTTATAGTATTTATTAGTAGTATTTATTATTTCATTTACTGGGTCCTTATACTATTTTTAATTTTATTTTAATAGGTGTGTACTATCATATTTTATCTTAGAAGTCCTTATAGTTACTATTTTATGCGACATATATTTGCGACTAATCTTACAAACATCATGAGCAATATATGATACAAAATTTTCACACCTCTCTAATTAAGCTTCCTTTGAAAGTAAAAAATTCTTATTGCAATATGTAATTAAAGCTATATATCAATCAACAAATTTTACAGTAAGTTAACTACGGGAACTGCACATATATATCCTCCCATAAACTTTCCAAATGACGATTCAATCCTATGCCTAATGGCTAGCATCGACCATTTATAACAACTTTCACACCTCACAAATCAGAAAATGAAAAAGAAAATCATTCCGCTCGCGGCCAATATTTGAGAGCCCTCTATGCTCTCTCATTTATGTTATTGACGAATGAGGGTGTACCATACGGTCACTAACTCTATTTTTTTTATTTAATTGTGGTCCCCTAATAATATTTCTTAATTTCTTGCGAGCTCCTCTCCCATAAGCACTCTACAACGAGCTCCATGCTCTACAATGGTGAGCGATCTCCACGTGGAGCTCGCAAAAGCAGCGAGCGCACGCTCGAGGGCACCGCAACGGGCAGTCTAAAGTAAATTAATTACTAAACTGAAAGAAAAAATTATTTGAGTATGAAACGTCTCGTACCAAAATCCAATCTTTATTTCTTCCACACTTTCCTTCTATCTTTATTTGAAATTAAAGGGAGACTGAAAACAACAAGAAATGTCCAAGTCTAAGAGAAGAACCCCCGGCAACAAAGATTAAATTGTCAAAATACATATAAGAAATAGTATAAACACTTCTTGAGACGAAAAGTACAAGAATCCATGATAGATATGAATCGACTCATGATAGATTTCGCTAGTAAATGGAATATTTTATTTATTTATTATTATTATTTTTTAAATTTAATGTAACTCATGAATGACTACAGATATGAAATTAAAGCTGGTTGACAGAAGAATTGGGAAATTAAAGTATATATTTGTTTTGACAATTTAGGAGTATTAGTTTGGATACGGTAGATTAACATAGATTGTAGAATAATTTCTACTAGGCAAATTCTTGTGTGAAACCCGTCTCACAATGTGAGATGGGGTCAACTCGATCGGTCCTGATTTGATCTTAATTGAGAATTAATAAATCCTAATTGGAAATTAATAAAAATAACACAATGTGGTGCATCAGTACATATGGTGGTGCATCTGCATATACTATGTGGTGCATTTAAAAAATACAAATACTCGCATGCGACCTGCCGCCACCATGCGCTGTTTTTTTTTTTTTTCCGAATTTTTTTTTCCTCCTCTGTTTACTGTATCTCCAGTTTTCAGTTTTCAGTTTTTTTTTTTTAATTCTTTTTTTTTGTTTGCCTCTTCGTTTTTTTTCAGTTTTCAGTTTTCACAAAAGAATGTGCCTAATTCTTTCTTGTAGGATAAGTATTCTTTGGTTGTGTGGCTATATAAATTATTTTACCAAATAGATATTTGTGAAAAAGAATAGGCAAAACAAATATTTAGTGTTTGAAATAAGAACTACTACTAACATAAAAGGAAAAAGCTAAATACTCGAGTAAATAATAAAAAATTGATAAACTAGGTTAAGTTTCTTCTTCTGCGCCATCTTCTTCTTCCTCTCTCTCTCCTAAACGAACAATAACATCAATAATGGATCTATCAAATCAATCTCGAATCAAACCGACAACTCCTTGTCATTGGCGCACCACATCCTCTCCCTACCCACCAACGTCGTCTTCTCTCCCTTGTCCCTCCACGTGTTGTTGGGCATGATCGCAGCCGGGTCGAATGATCCGACCCGCGATCAGATTGTAGGTTTTGTTACCTCCACCTCTTCACTTGAACTCACTGCTTTGTTTTCCGAGATTGTGCGCTTCGTGCTCACCGACGGAAGCCCGTTTGGTGGGCCCGTTTTGTCCACCGCAAACGGGCTTTGGGTTGATCGCAGCCTTTGTTTGAAGCCCGCTTATCAATATGTACTCGAAAATGTGTACAGAGCTTTTTCCGAACATGTTGATTTTCAGAATAAGGTCAGTTAATTTTTTCTTTAATTTAATTGTGCATCTGTGGTTGTTGATGATTCATGGGTTCGTGTCTTTCTCTTTTTACATCAACTATTTAGACAAAATATACTACAAGAATACTAAACTATTTAAATTTTTTGAGCTATGTAGATTAACATTCTACTACAGTAACAATAATTTTGATACTGAAAGAAGATGATGTTATAGTTACCTAGGCCTTGATTCATGTCAATGTCGATCATCAGTTGAAGCGGAAACAATTTTCTTTGATTTATTATTGTCATGAATATTACTTGTTATCATTCAAAATTTTCAGTATTACTTGTGTGCGCAAATTTGTGTCACGACTGGGGCTCGTTTGGTGATAAGCCATGATATGACTTGTTTAATAAAATAATTTAACCTAATCACATATCTGATTTGGCGCCCGTGCTCCTATTCATGAATTGCGTGATGATTTATAATTCCAAATTTGGTTGTATTATTAATCAATCGTACAATCCTATCAATCATATCCTACAAACCATGCAAACACATTATTTAATATCTAGATTAATTAGCATCTTTAGTTGTAGAATATAAAACTTACATTGACCAAACTGAATTAATTAACTTGCTGATTGTGGATTAATTGTTTTGAATTTCAGCCAAGAGAGGTAGTTGATGAAGTGAACAAGTGGGGCAGCAAAGCAACAAATGGCCTAATTCAAAATATACTTCCACCTGATGCAGTTGATTCTACTACTAGGCTTATCTTGGGAAATGCAGTTTATTTCAAAGGAAAATGGAGCTCAAGTCACAAATTCAATGCATCTTTAACAAAAGAGCGCGAGTTTTATCTCTTGAACGGATGCTCAGTTCGGGCACCATTGATGAGCAGCTACAAGAGGCAATGTTTCCGCGCTTTTGAGGGTTTTAAGGTGTTGATGCTTCCCTACGAATATGGCACAGACACTCGTAGTCGTAGATTCTCAATGTATATCTATCTTCCCGATGCCAACAATGGCTTGCCTGCTCTGAGAGAGAGAATCTGCTGCGAGCCTGGATTCATCGACAACCACCTCCCACCCCGCTATAGAGAAGCACTTGATGAATTTCGTGTTCCAAAGTTTAAGTTTGATTTCAAGTTCGAAGCCTCTGATGTTCTCAAGAGAATGGGATTGGTGGCGGTGAGCTGACGGAGATGGTGGATTCTTGTTTTCCTCTGGAAGTATCTGGAATATTCCACAAGGCGTTCATCGAGGTGAACAAGGAAGGTACTGAAGCTGCTGCTGTTTCTGTTGCCCGTATGGTGGTGGGAAATCCTATGATGATGGAAAGGATGGAGTTTGTGGCAGATCATCCATTCTTGTTTCTGATCAGAGAAGATTACACAGGCATTGTGCTCCTCATTGCCCAACTCCTTAATCCCCTTGCTTAATTTTATTTCTACCTATTTAGTTTGCTACTTTCAACATTTATCTATCTATTAGCACAACATAGTTAAGTAGGAGGAACTTTTACATTTAAATATATATGCAAAACAGTTCTCAGTTTCTTTCTAGTAGATATATCTATGTATATAATTAAGCTAGACTTTTTATTCTTCCGATCCCTTTGGTTTTGGAATTGGTCTTTACATATGGTTTATTTTTTAATTATACGGTGATCTCAAAAGCTGTCTATTTTAATTTGGCTCTCAATAATATTTTTAGAGAATTACAATGAGACATATATGTATATTATCATAAATTGCTGCACCACCATATAGGTAGGGACCTCTACACTACACAGAGTGAGACTACTACCCGTACGCATGCGGAACTATTACACTACCAAATATGATGGAAATATACTATACCGCACTTTTACATCTTATGATACAGTGTGATTTTTTTACTGTTAGTTTGAAACATCAAAAATTCATTTCAGATCTAGTAATTAAGAGAATCTAACTACATGACTAGCTAAGATTCATAGTTTGTTTGAGTTGTAGCACCGGCGCGCCTCGTAAAACTATTTATCAGTTTTGCCAGTTTAACTATTTATCTTTGTGACATAATAACAAAAAATAACATCATACATAATAATCAAGCAAACAAAGGGCGCCTTCATTTATTGATGATTTTCTAACCGTTTTTTTTCTCCCATTTATTAAGCCTAAAGGTTATGATTGTAACTTTTGACATGTAACATAATCAGGGGCGGACTCAAAATTTTTGGTTGGCAGCGGCTATGTATACATCTAGTATACTTTATGATATGAGTAAAAATAATTGTCTACAATATAATTTTCTAAACTGAACGACATAATTTTGACATAGAATCAGTCATTTTCTTTCATCACTAAATTGAATAAATAAAGTTTTTTTTGTGGAAAATTAAATAAATGAAGTTAAACACATTTTTTTCAATCACAAAATTAATTTTTTAAAACAAAGTAATTTGAAATAATAAGTATATATTGGTGAGTTATAAATTTAAAATTAAAATTAATACTAAATATAACAAACTTTAGTATTATATATATAAAAATATGAGACTAGTGGAATTATATCCTATATTAAGTTATTCTCTCTTTTATTCCACTTAAAGATTTTAACCATAAAATTTTAACAACTTTTAGTTTATTTGACACTTTATTTTGGTAATGTATTTGAGAAATAAATCTGACTATATCACTGCTTCTATTCCCGCCCCTATTTTTCTTTTCTCTTTCTTACTCCCCCCGTCCACGAAATGGTTGCCACATTATAGACGATACAAGTTTTAAGTAAACGGTAGGTAGTAGTGAATTATAGTGAGTATTATTGTGAGTGGAGTATGGGTCCGGTAATAAATGTGAGTGGAGTAGCAAAAGTGACAATCATTTCGTGGACAAACTTAAATAGCAAAAGTGGCAACCATTTTGTGGACGGAGAGAGTTTTTCATTTGTCTTCTTCTTCACCAAACCCATCTACCACTATTTATGCCTCTTCTTTTCACTCTCAAAAATTTCAGCCCCTCCTTCTTTCGAAATCAGTCCGTTTGAACTTTTTCGGCGTCACAGAGGTAGGGGCTGAAGCTTATTAACACAATTTCAACCATAGCAACCATTAGAAAAATTAAAAAAAAAAAATCTTGGCAGAGGCTTAAGCCCCTTGTCCTCTCTTACTGTGTCCGCCCCTGAACATAATATTCCTAAAATCATAAGGCTATTTAATTAATTATTGGCTTATTATTCTAATGCTATTATTTTGTAATTGATTGTTATTTACGCATTGATATTTTTCTTGTCTTATATTTCATTTGTTCTTTTTTAATATTCTTTATTTTGTAATCTTAGCTTTTTTTTACAGGATGATGTATTTCGTTTATTATATATATATATATATGTAAAATCAATTTTAGTCTAATTTTTTTGAGGTAGTAGGTAGATTAACACGTACAGATAACCAAACTGAATTGTTGTTACTTAGGTCTTGATTCATATGTCATCAATCGAAGCGGAATGTTTAATCATTATATATATATATATATATATATATTGTATATGACCGCTTGTTCTTTCATACAAAATAAGTATTAATACTTGTTTGCGTTTGTGTATGCGTGACGACCACCTACATACATCAATGGATTCTATAATACTATCTTGGTTACTGATTAGCATTGTTTTAGAATGTCCGCCTATAAAATGTCGCTCCACAAAACGAATGTTGCGCCAACAAAATCCACCACTACAAAAAAAGGCGAAAATACCGGCAGAAATTATTCCGCCGGTGATTACTGGGGAATTCCACCGGTAAAAAGACGGGTCGGCTAAAAAAAAATTTCCAGCAAAACATCAACGGATCACCGACGGAAATTTGGTGGGAAATTTGGCGCCATAAATACCGGCGGAAATTCCGCCGGTGATTTACAGAGGAAAAATTCCGCCGGTATTTTCGAAAATAATAAGATAAATAATATAATTTGGGATCATCGGCGGAAAATCCGGCGGTAATTACCGGCGGATATGATGCCGCTGGTAATCACCAGCGGACATTGGATTTGGGCTTCGGCTGTCAACGTATTGGGCTAAATTTCATGGCGGCCCAATCAAAACTTGTAACTGGTATTGGGTTTGGGATCACCGACGGAATGGCCGCCGGAGAATCCGCCGGTGATCCCACCATATCTAAGCCCTAATCCGCGCGTCCCCTTTCTTCTCTGTTTCTTTTCCGCTCTGCAACTCCGCCACACATTTTCTCTTTCTCCGCCACTCACTCTGCCCATCTTTCACTCCGCTCCGCCGTCGCCGCTGCTTCATCGACAGTGAGTTTTCTCTTCTCTCTCTCTCTCCCCCTCTCTCTCTCCCTCTCTCTCTCTCTCCTCCACTGACTCCTTTACTTTTTCTTAGTCAATTTATCTTTCTCCGTCACTCACTCCGATCCGCCGCCCACTCCGTCGCTGCCAATCCACCGCGTTGCCGCCGCCGCCGCCGCTTCATCCACCGGTTATCTGTTACTCTCTCTCTCTCTATGTCTCTCTCTCCCTCTCTCTCTTTCTTCTTGTTCTCTATCTCTCTCACTTCGTCCATTTCACCTCCTCAATCTGCCGCCTGTCGTAATCCGGTCTCAGCCATTCCCGCCGCCGCCTGAATTTTCGCCGTCTGAATCTGCAGGTATAAAACATGTATTGATTGCTTGTGGGATTACCAAAATTCTGGTCACATTGTTATGGTTATTGAGTTTTTATGTTTTTATTGTTTGGTGCCTTTGCTGTCTTGTGGTTATAATCAATAAATTGTAACAAACCATCAGGACACTACAAGAAAGTCAAGCTTTTGCGACATGTAAAATGTGTTGTTAATGACTATTTTAATGTCGCAACATCTAATATACGACATTTTCTGCGTCACAGGGAATTATATCGCAAAAGAAGTATGTAGCAAATTTACAACGTTTTTTTGTCATTTGTGTCGCAACAAATGCGACACTCTTTGCAACGCTAAGTTAATTGTCATTTAAAATAAACGACACATTATGTATCACTAGTTATAGTGATGTGTGTCAATTTACAACACATTATGCATCATAAGTTTAAATGACACATTTTATTTTGCGACATATTCAGTGTCAATCTATATTTTGTCACAAAGAAAAGGTGTAGCAATTTTACGACAATTCTCCATTTATGATGCATCATACACGACACTCTGCGATACTATTGTCATATAAAATGCATCATTAATTTTAATGACGCATATCAATTTACGACACATTACGAGTCATCAATTTAAAATGACGGTTCCTAATTTGCAACATTTTTGTGTTGATTTGACTTTTTTGTGAAATTAATATATGTATTACTCACAATTGACTTAATGTCGCAAAAGTTTAATTTGCGACATTTTGAACATTGGTTTAGATTTATTTAAAACACTAAAATTAGCAAATATAAATATTTATTGATATAAATAATTCACTTTACAATGTACCATCAATATTCATCACGCTAGTCCATACGCGAACTAAAATTTGATCCTAAAAATACAAAATACGGCACAAACCAATATTAATAATTGTAATAAGCAATTAAACCAACAAAACATGTCCATCTCATATGACTTCTCTTTTGGTCTCTCTTTCCCCTTTTTCATTTTCTCTGTTTCTTCTCCTTCTTTAGTTTTTCCTTCAGAGCAGCACAACATCATATTTACAAGATGTGTAACAAATAACAAATATAAGCGAAAAAAAATGAAGTACCAGCAAGAAAGTATGAGGATCCTTCTGCATTTCCCACATGTGAATTATAGGCTTAGTAATTACCAAAATTAAAATAAAAAGTATAGCAGAAATGCCTAATCAATGAAAGCAAATAAAATAAGAGGTAGAGCGGGGGGTTATTAATTCTTATGTAGTACCGGTGTGGATCATACGACGCAAGTTCTTGCAACACACCGTTTTCACAATATCAGTCCACTAAAAAGCCTCTATAATATAAGAAAATGATGTATTATGACAAAATGTTCTAGAGTTTAAGCATTGTAAAAGCAAAAGTACTAGAACTCATGTTTCTCTCGAAATAAATATCACATCTAAACTAGTATATATTCATAAAGTCATGAGATTTCATTTCAGAACTCAAGGATTATAATGTTGCAAGTCACATTTATTCAAAATAATGAGATAGTAAAAAGTTTATATGATATTTTAGTAAGACAACTCAGAACACTCAAGCATAGGTAGTCCACCTCAAAATTTCAGACTCTTTCAATTTTTGGTCTTCCTAATTCTAATAAACTGATGCTTTAAGCCAATAAGTTGTAGGTTTCCATCTTACACTAAAAAAACGTTCAACAATTAGGGGATGTAAGGCATCCATTCCATAACTCTTCAAATTTAATCGATAATTAGCAAAACCTTATCAATGGTTACTCAACCAATGCTGAGATGATAACAAAAATATACTAGCATCTTTAAAAAAAAAAATTCACGATGGAAAAAAATTGGAATAGTATATGTTATATATCCCAATTTCTTATTAGACTAAACCAGATTGGCTTCTCCGCAATTCATCAAGATCGAATCAAAACAGATTTGAAAATTAGTTTTGGTAACTTTTTCTTTTCTTCCTACATAATTCGTCCGAAACATTTCGCTGTTCCTATTATACAGCGAGGGAAATTGAATCGGTGAATAAGATAGGTTTACCTGAATGTTTTGAAAGTGGTGGTGGTGCATGCGACCGAGCGGTTGGCGGCTAATTCCGGTGACGGCTCGCTCAGTGAGGATGAATGTGAAAGAAGAATATAGATTTTAGGGCGTGAGAAATTCGGAGGTGGATATCTCGTACTTTTTTGTTTATGTATTTTCTTTAAATTGGAGCCTGCTATAAAAAAAAAAGAGAAAATAACATTAACATTGTATCATGAAATAATAGATCTTCTTTTAAATAATTCTTAATTATAATTAGAGAATTTTAATAACAATAGAATTTTATATTGGAGACTACTACTATATAACATGATTTGCAAATCAATACGACTTTTAATTTCTATCAATAAAATTTATATATGTTTCCAAACTATTACAAATAATAATTTTTGGTGTTATAATTTTATCTTTTATTTTCTCAGTTAAGATGTTTAAAAACATAAAAGAATAGCTTGTTAGTTAAATTAACACAGTACTATTTTTTAACCAAATTATTCATATAAATCTACTAAAAAAAGTTACAGTTGTATAATTATGACATTTAAATGAATTGCCGCAAATAAAATGTTGTAATTCAAAGACATAAAAATAAATGTTGAATTTGTGTCACAAAGCGATACAATGTTTACCTGACACATAATTGATGCAGATATATGACACTAAATGCAACACTTAGTTTTATATGTTATATAATTATAACATTTTATAGATGTGTCGTAAATACATTGGTACAATTTCGAGACACTAAAAAAAAATTGTGGCATTTGTGTCACAAAATTGTGACACATTATGTAAATGACGCACATTTGACGATATACCACACAAAATTCAACAATACTCTCTATGTATTGTATAATTATGGCATTTTATAAATGTATCACAAAAAAAGTGACACAATTTAAGGACATAAAAGAAAGTGTCGCATTCGTGCCACAAAATTGTAACATTATATTAATGTGATGCACAATTGACACTAATATACGATATAACGATCATAATTGTTGTAATTTTACAATATTTACATGTAGTGTCGCATGTGCATATGTCGCAATAGATCTATTTTTTTACAGTGGGAGATACAATGAAGCAATAGTTTACTATGAGAAAACACTCGCATGGTTATTGAGTTTTTATGTCTTGTTAGAACTTGCAGCTAAGATTGACTATTTGTTTGCTCCCATAAGTCAAGTAAAAAGGATTAACTAATGTAATTATAAATTAATACAACTATTTAAACATAATTTTCAGATGGATAATATATACTAATAACCATCTAAATCATGTAATTTGGCCTGCTTAAAAGTTGAAATACCCATTGGAATGGGTTCTCCACTAACTTGATTATCATATTTAATTTAGCTGCTCAAACTTGATTATTAATCGTCATCACCTATTATTATGATTTGCGGTGAAAGTATGGAAAAAGGGTTTCCGGATTACCCATACTCTACCCGTATCCGGCCGGGTATTGGATATCCAATATCCGTAATTTGCGGGTATTGAATGGGTATTGGGTACCCGATCAAATATCCGATCAACAATATACAATTATTTATTATATATAATTACTACTTTTATACTATAAATTATAAATATATTCATAATATATATTCATTTTTAAGCTAAAACCTAAACTTAAATATAACTCTAAACACAACCTATGAATAATATATATTCATAATAATTTATTTGTTGAACTTAAATTTTTAAACTACGTTTAGTATTGATTTGTTGTTGTCGTCTAGTTATTGTTACATACTTGGTTATTAATTTGTCGTTGAAAATTATCGAAAAATCGAGCTGGTGAAAAATTATCATATTTTTGTCTTTTTTATTTATTTTCTAAACGAGTATACCGGGTACCCTATACCCGGGTCGGGTATACCCGCAGGGTATTGGGTACCCGTTCGACTAAAATGGAAAGGGTATAGGTATTCATTTTTTGCTTATTTGGGTACGGGTACCCACAAATGCAGGTATGGGTATCCAGGATACCCGTTTATTCACCCCTAATTATGATGGACTCAAAAGTAAAACTAACTAAATAGAAATGTAGTAGACTAAATTTAAAAATGACAACAAAAAAAAACTAGAACAACATACTGTTTGTACACACTAATCGAGGAAAATTAGGGAAACAACGTTTATTTTTGATTAAGTAAATGCCTACATAAAATTTTATTTTTTCCCCTGTTTGGGCCAACCTCAATGTCCCATTTGGAAATCGTTCTGCCTCATTAGGAAAATTAGGGAAACAACGTTTATTTTTGATTAAGTAATTGATAGTTCATTTGTTTCCTAACATATTTTTATGTTTCAATTAGGAGAGGATTTATCAGATTGCTGCTCAGGAAGGGTGATCGGACTTGAACGAGATTTATTTGGAAATCTGTCATCCGTTCAAGTCACGTCGCTATGGGACTGGAAACGTTGGGGAAAGTCAGTTGAGTAGGAGTTCTACACGCAGCATCGACACTTCGGGCATTCTTTCGCAGGATCTGTTTCGGACCCAGCTGAACACCTTACAAGAAGAATTGACGCAACAGAAAGAGGCGATGCAGAAAGCGGAAGAACAACGAGTTACGGAACGAGAAGCAGAACGAGCGGCAGGTGAAGCCTTCGAGGAACGGATGACCACGTTTGAGAGGATGATAATGTCAGGTCAATTTCCTCCTCGTCTACCTCCAGCAGCAAATGCGTAGTTTTTAGTTTATCTTTATCTATATACTTTTTCTGTAGAACTACTTAATAGTTATACTGTTTATTTGGTGAATTCGTTAACTTAATATTAATATTGAATGTTAAGACTGAGTTTTATGAATATTGGACTTCTTTAGTATTATTTAGCCAATTTGGTGTTGTTTATATTTTATTTAAATTGTAACAGGGTGTAGAAAAAATATTAAAAAAATAAAAAATATATATAAATTAGCGGCGGAATTCCGCCAGTAAATTGTACACGTGTCGGCCATATGTATATTCAGAGATTTGAAAATCAGCGGCGGAATATTTCCGCCAGTGATTGCCGCCTTTGCCACAGGGAAAAATTCGTCGGCATAATTTACCGGTGGATTTTCCGTCGGTAATCACCGGCGGAATGAATTTCCGCCGGTAATTTTATCACTGACGCCGTTTTTAAAGGCGGATTGCGTCCGTCGGTAATTCCGTCGGTGATCTGATTACCGGAGGAAATCGGGCGAATTTCCGCCGGTAATCCGACGAATTTTAGTTGTGCACAAAACAAAATCGCAAATACTCGTCTGCGACCTGCCACACCCTATGCGACCGCGCGTGGGGGCGCGTGGGTAGCACGCGCCACACCCACGCGCCACGTGTGGGGTGCACGCGCCTATTTTTTATTTATTTTTAATTTCCGTTTTTTTTTATTTCCTGTTTTCTGTCTTAATTTCTGTTTTCCTTTTTTTTTTTTAATTTCAGCTTTTATTTTTAATTTTTTTAAAATAAATTCTACTCCCTCCGTATTTTTATAAATGTCCCATTTCACCACTTTTTGATGTTTTTATAAAAGTTCTACTTTGTTTTTTACAATCATACCCTCTTCACTTTTTAAATTTGCTATCCTTTGCTACTATGGACCACACTCCCACAATTAAAACTACCCTAATTATCTATCCTAATCTAACTACACTAATTTCGATTAAGAAAAAGAACGACGACAGAGAAGAAGAAAGGAACCCATTTCAGCCGCTGCCCCTCCCATTTTGCCGGCAGCTTTCACCCCCTCCACGTACATCAACGTCTTCAATGCTAAGTCCTTATCCCACGGCAGCCATCCCTCCACCGCTATCGAATATTCCTTCCACGGCCGCCCTAGATACGACTTCAACTCCTTCCTCACCGGAAAGTAGGCTGGATCCGCCTCGAACGAGCAGTTCTGCACCACGATCCCTGTCGGCTGTCGGATGTCCTTCCTCCCCTGCGCCGTAACGATGTTCTGCTGATTCGCCATTGACTTCCTCACCACCGGCTTGCAGTTCTGGAAGATGGCGGCGCTGTCGCCGAAGATGAAGTTGATGGTGCCGGAGATGACGCAGTCGCGGTAGAACTGCCAGTGCGCGTAGAGCGTGTCTTGGTAGGCGTCGATCTGGCAGTAGTAGTAGACGACCATGTTGGGGCTAACGCGCAGAGCCACCGCCTGGTGCTTCTCCGCTCCGGCGGAGTTCTCAAACCCCATGTCCATCGCCGTATATCGATTGTGCCTACCCCAAGGTCGTCGAGCCTGCTCTCGATTGTGCGTTTCGGCTCTTCTACTTTGGCCTCATCCGCGACTGTGAAATTAGGGAGGACGCCTCTATTATCTTCCGCCTCGTTGATTCTATTGGCAAATGAAATAAAATCTCACTACATTTGTTATATCCACTCCCTTACTTAAAATTGCTACAACCAATCAACTTTATTAACAAACTAAACAACATCATTAAAAATACCTCTTCTTTCTAATTTTTACCCTACTTTTCAACACTTTACCAATTTTCTTAATTCTCGTGCCCAGTCAAATCAGGACATTTATATAAATACGGAGGGAGTACTTTCTTTTTCCACCTTTTTTTTGTTTGCCTTTTAGTTTCTTTGTTTGCCGCTTCTTCTTTGTTCAAAATTCGAGCGAGAAGAGCCGAAGGCCTCGGAGAGAGCCGAAAAAGTCCAAATTGTTGCCTGCCAATTATCCTTATATTAGTAATCGGAGCAAAGGCGGAGCCGTAAAATCGGAGCAGAAGGCGGAGCCGTAAAATCGGAGTCGAAGGCGGAGCTGGGAAAAAAAAATTCGAAAAAAGAAATATTTGACCAGCTCAACGGGTTAAACTCGGGTTGACCGGATCAGACCCGACCCGGATCCGGTTGCTGCCCATAGAGATGGCAATGGATCCCAGATCCGGTGCTCCAGATCCATTTTTTAGGATTTGGACATCGAAAATTTGGACCCGATGGATCTGGACCGGATCTGGACGAAGTGTCCAAAAAATGGATCTGGAGCTGGAATTAAATTTTTAGATCCAGATCCGGTCCATATCCATTTTTAGACCCGGTATATATTATAAGTTTAAATATAATTTTTTATTTATACATAATATATAAATTATATATTATACATATTTTAACAAGTGATTATTGTAGTGTTGTTTATGGTTTAATGACTTAGTTTTGAACTTTAATGATTGTAGAACTTGAAGTATATATATATTATTTATGCGTGTTATTCTCGATTGCATAGTAAACGTAATAATACTATAGATCTGGATCTGGACCCGGGATCTGCGGATCTTATGGATTTGGATCTGAAATTTATTTTTTTGGATCCAATGGATCTGGACGAACGATCCAAAAAATGGATCTGGATCTGGACTAAGCAAGATCCGGTCCAAATCCGGTCCATTGCCATCTCTAGCTGCCCAAGCGGCAGGTTGCACACAAGTGCTTCTCAAACAAAATTGCGGGAAGCTAACATGAACACGATATATAAAAATTTCCACCTACAAGATGTGGTTGCCTCAGGACAAAATTATTCACTAAGAAAATTTATAAACTTACAAAAATGTTCTGACATAATTGACGTACAACTCCAACTTAAATTAGAGACTCAAATATTACTTCTTATTACATACTATTTTACTTACTAGCAAAATGAACTCTAGCTGGTATAAGAAATGGAGTAGGACTCCTGTACAGTGGAAATGTATCCGGCCCCGACCCGACCTGTCCACGCGTCCAGCCCGACTCGCGCGGTCCTCTATTTTTTTCTCGACGGAGCCTTCGGCTTCGATTTACGGCTCCGTCTTCACTCCGAATACTAAAATAAGGATAATTGGCGGACAACAATTTAGATTTTTTCGGCTCGCTCCGAATCTTGACCAAAGAAGAAGCGGTAAACAAAAAAAAAGTGGCAAACAAAAAGGAAGGGTAAAAAAAATTGAAATTAAAAAAAAACTAAAAAAAAAAACCGGTCAAAGGGCATTGATCCGGATCAAACTAGGGTCAACCGAGATCCTATCAGACTGGTCGGGCATGTATCTGTACCGTGCAGATTCTGCACAGAAGTTTTTGTCTAAGAAAAGTGCCATTAGTATAGCAACGTCACACCTCAAATTAAATTTTGCTCAAATTGCAAACATGTCGCTGCTTATTTATATTTTGTCCCTAACACTAGTAAACTTAATGTATGAGTGTTTTATGTGAAGACAAGAGATGATAATGAAGCTTCATTGTCGGTGAAGGGAGTAGAGATCCTCTTATTTGTGGCGCGCTTGAATCCTAGTCGTTGATCAAGGAATAACTTGAATGGTTCAGATACTCCTTCCTTTGCCAATTTTATATCGAGACAAATATAAGTATCACGTTTTCTTCTAATACTCCTTCCTCTGCCAATTTTAAGATGAAATCACGACTATGATGGATTAAAAAAGTTCATTCCAAATTTTGATCTCTATGAAATGCGCAACCTTACAATAAGTTTTCGATACAATATAATGTGAATTTATTAAATTACATCGCCTGTATCCCATATTAAAATCTGTTGAAAAATATAGGAACGTGTGTGATGTGTGTACGGAAAAGAAAGAAAGGAACCGAGGCTAGAGTTAGACTCTATCACCGTAAGACAAGATTGCCCCGCTCTCGTGCACGCGGTTTGCGGCAATTGCTTCCAAGATACAACGGTTCGGGTGAACTTTGAGACGTTGCACGACGTGTCGTAGTTCCGGCGAACAACTTGATACTCGGAACGAGTACTTCCTAGACTCGACTATATATATGAGATGTATGTATGCAAACTCGTTGTTGTGAGTTCGAATTGTATATAAATCGTCGAATTCGTGGGTATTTATAGGCGGAAAGTGCCCGTTCCGAACGGTTGCGTACGAGGTGGTTATCGGCGTCATTCAACCAGATGCCGACACGTGTCACTCGCGAAAGGGTGGCTGTCCTGGTGCCGCCACGTGGCAGATGAGGAAATTCGGTTTCAACCGAATTCAACCGCCGATAACCGCACCGTGTGATCAGCCGCACCATACGTTCCCTTATCCGTACTAACCGCCAGTAACCGCCTCTCCGTGCGGTCCACGTGTGAGTTCC